>PVJS01015409.1:0-38941 GCA_004027185.1 Glis glis
TTTTTTTTTTTTTTTTTTTTGCAGTACCGGGGATTGAACGCAGGGGCGTTCTACCTCTGTGCTACGCCCCCGGCCCTATTTTTTATGCTTTATTTTGAAACCGGGTCTCACGAAGTTGAGGAGGGCCTCACTAAGGAGAGAGAGAGAGACAGGGAGAGAGAGAGCGAGAGCTGAGGCTGGCCGCGAACCCGGATCCTCTGGTCTCCGCCTCCCAAAGTACTGGGATTACAAGAGTGCGCCACCACGCCCGGCTGGCTCACATCTTGATATTCTGAGTAGCATTGCAATGGGTGTGGGAGTTCAGATATCTCTTCGACACTGGCTTCGTCTCCTTTGCATATGTGCTCAGAAGTGGGATGGCTGGGTCATCTGGTAGTTTGTCAGTACTATTGTTTTCTACAGGTATTGTGCCTGATCTTTGCCATATCTATCCCTAAGTATTTCATACATTTTATGCTATTGTAAATGGCACTTTTAATTTAATTTTATATTGCTTGTGGATTGTATGTAAAATGCAATCAATTTTTGTACATTGATCTTGTAGCCCCAGACCTTACCAAACTCACTCATTCATCTTAGTTTCTTTCTCTATATTTGTTCAGATTTTCTGTGTGGATAAACATATCATCAGCAAATAGAGATTCTTCTATTTCTTCCTTTCTAATCTGAGTGTTTTTTTCATTTAGTTTTCTTGCCTGATCATATTGTCTAGAATCTTAAGATGCAGAATAGGATTGATGAGAGGAAAACATCCTTGTTTTGTTTCTGACCATAAGAAAAAGATTTCATTCTTTCAACATGTATAATGTTTAGAGATTTTTCCTGGATGTTATTTATCAGGTAAAAGAGGTTCTTATTCTTAGTTTACTGAGAGATTATTATTATTATTATTATTATTATATTATTCAGGAATGGATGATGAATTTTGCCAAATATTTTTTCTTCATGTGTTGAGATAATCATAGGGTGAATTGCATTAACTGATTTTCAAAAGTTAAACCATTCTTTCTTTTCTGGGATAAATTCCATTTAGTTTTAAAGTAGTATCCTTTTTATTTACTTTTTGGATTGGATTGCTAAAATTTTGTTAAGAAGTTTTGTATCTTGTTTAAGAAGGATAGTAGTCTGTGAATTTCCTGCTTTATAATGTCTTTGTCCACATATATTTTTTAAAATCAGGATAATCCTGGCTTCACAGAATGAGTTCAAAGTATTCTTTTATCTCCAGTTTTCTGGAGGAATTGGTATAGAATTCATTGTTCAAAGCTTGCTACAGTTTGTATCTGAAATGCCTCTCAAAGCCCCATGTATTGAAGGGTTAGTCCCCCGCTTGGCACTATAGGGAAGTGGTAGAAATTTTAAGAGGTGAGACCTGGTGGAGTGTCTTAGGTCACTGGGGGTATGCCTTCAAAGTGGATTGTGGAACCCTGATATCTTCCTTTTCCTTTTTCTCTTTCACTTCCTGCAGCCATCAGGTGAACAGCTTCCTCACTTCCTCTGCCATGATATAGTGCCTCACCATAGGCAGCTTTTGGGGGCCAGGGGTAGAATGTTATGGTTTGGATTTAAAATGCCCCCCAAAAGCTCATGTGTTAGGTGATATAGCCAAGTTTGGAGGCAGGACATGGCTGGAGGAGGTGGGTCCGTGGGGGCGTGGCTTTGGGGACTGTAGCTGTCCCTCCTCCTTCCCCATACTACCACCCTGCTTCTGGCAGAGAGCGTTTTTTCTCTACCAGGTGCCCTGCCACCACATTTTCTGCCTTCAAGATGGTCAATTGTGAACTGAACCTTTGAAATTATAAGCCAAATAAACTGTTCCTCTTCTAAGTTGTACTTGTCAAGTTTTTTGTTCATAGCAATGGAAAAAACAGACTAAAACACTTCTGCAATCAGAAAAGGTCCAAGGTCAAGGTAGCCCACAAACTGGGATTCTTTTTCAGGGCCTCCTTCTAGCCTCCTAGCACTTCACTATCTAGTTAGCAAGTTTTATGTCTTGAAGACATTTGTTTACATAACTATTTCAGTCTGGTTAATCTAGTTGTTCTTCAGTGGAAGATCCAATCCAAATTATTTGTTACAATTATTTGCCATTGCTAGAATAAAAAGTTGAGAATATTCTCCCTTTTGATTTGAAAGTCTCTTGGTTAAAAATTTAATTTATTGACAGTTCTATTATCAGCTTATTTTTTCTCTTATTCATTTTTAAGTATTTTTTCTCTGCTTTTTCCATGGTATTTCAATTTTTACAATAGTATGTCTAAATGTATATTTTATTTTTATTCTTTTGGGGATTCATTTTGATACTTAAATCTGGATTTCATGACCGTTAATTTTGCTGATTTTTTATCTTTTATTTCCATTAGTCATATATTTCATATTTTGGACCTTATCACTCTCCCCTGTGTCCTTGAATCTATTGCAAAATTCCTGTATCTTGATCTCCCTGGGCTTAAACCTAGGTAAGTTTCTTAAATCTGTACTCTAGTTATTCTCTATTTAACTGTTTTTAATCTGCTGCTTAGATCATCCATTGTAGTTTTAATTTCAAGGACATTTTTTTCCTAGAGCCTTATTTGGTTTTTCAAAAAATTAGCATATTCTATTTGCTATTGTCTTGTGTTGATTTTAGTAATATAAGTAGTCTCAAATCATTGTATAACCAGAGGATTATGAGTTATATTATATGTTTGCATATAAATGGTAAAGAAGAAAATCTAAAGTTCTCTGGACCAACATTAATGAAATCTCAAAATAATTTATCAATTTCAATAACATTACTTGGCAAAATACATACAAGGTCATTGGGAGGATACATTTTACAAAACACAGCAGCAATCCCCAATGTCTGAATGTCTTAAAAGGCTCGTTTGTTTAAATAACACTTCCAGGAATGTGTTAGTGAATAGAGCAGTATTACAAACTTTATTACAGATCTCCATATGAGAAAGAAGAATCATCGAGAGTTTTGTAAATGTTCTCAATTTACTACTTTATCAGAACTGAATTTAAGACATGGCATTATATCTGTTGCTCAGTTACTGTGGAGGAAGAAGGAGTACTTTATTCTTATCTCTCTGCTTTCCCTTTTGCTGGCATTCAGGAGGGACGGCAATTTAAAGTCTAAGTGCTGGAACATTGACAATAAGTATTAGTCTTTGTTTACAAAAGAAGGAAGAACGTTTTTCCTCACCCACAGCCTAGGCTAAGGAGCTATGACCATGTTGCCTTCCATCTAGTCATTCAGAGACCATATTTATCTGCTACATTCCTCAGTGAGTTTAAGTCATTCAAAATTGTGGAGCCTCATTTCCTGCCTCCTCTTCATGCAACCTCGACTGCTCCTGTACTGACTGTTAAACCCTTTGTTTATCAGGGCTGAACATTCTCAAGGGTGGGACCAGATTGTTTACCTCCCAATTTTTGGTTTCTTTGTTCTTTTCACTTCGGGCGATTTCTCATCTTTTCTTTGGGCCAAGGATGCACTTAATAGATACTTAGGATATTTTTACCTCACATTTTCAGTTGTGTTTCAGAAGAATTCTCATGTAATCTAGCCTGCTATGCTGAGTAAAATGGAAATCGTTGTTTTCAATCAGAAAAGAAAGGGCACATTTTAAAAAGCTTGATTGGTTCATAAAACGGCTAGATTTTTATGGTGTGTTCATTTTTAGTTTGTGCATAATTTTGTGAAGGTTTTTCTTACACATATCAACATCTGAAGATGTGCTCATTCTTACATTACAGGATTTTTTTTTTGTTTTTGTTCGTTTTGTTTGTTACTTACATGTGTAGATGCACATATATTAAAACATCTTTCCTGATTTGGGTTTGTTCTCTTTTAGCTTTTCCTTTTTATAGACACTGGTGGTCGATTTCATGTTAATACATACAAAATCATCTTACTTTGTTATTTCTCTGATATACAGTATTTATACTTGGGGTTCTAGGTTCAGTCTTAACTCAAGCTAGTAGTGAGACAATTTTGGATATATCTGGAGATAATCATACATTGTCTATCAGGAGTATATTTAAAGGAGCGGTTAAAATTTTCTTGGGAATAACAGTGAAGATGGCAGCAGTCATGTGAATTTGGATCTCTGATAATGCTTTGTCAGAAATGAGAGTCGAATATGATCACAACTGGCCAATTGCTACTGAGCTTTGCTTTTGATTCAGCGCCTCCTCTCCCTAACATGGCATCTGATCATAATGGTAGGGACGCAGTAAGCTGAAATGAATTAATGAAAACCTCCTTAACTAATAAAACATCATTTTTCCATATGCATTGGAATTTGAGAAGTACTTGATTTATCACACAGATTCAGAGAAATACAAAGGGAAGGAGACAGTCTTCTCACAGTGGTTTAGGGGTATTAAGGACCCCCCAAATACATTATCACTGGCATTTGAAGACTCCTCTATGCCACTCATGGCAGCAGAGGTGTAGGGACCTCAGCAATGCCCAGGGGATAGGATAGCCAGGGAGATAAGGTAGCAGCCAAGTGGCAGAGGGATATTGGCAGCTTAGTGGTCACCAAGAGAGATTGTGCCCTTATCTCTAGTATCAACTTTATTAAGTTATAAATGGCAGCATTGAGGTACTGTCAGAGGAATTTACGGACAGTGAAAGTCTTGATAAAAACTCTCACTAAAAGAAATGGATCAAGAAAGGGGAAGCAGATGATACGTGTGGCAGATTTGTGGTTCCCAGGGACTTGGGAGAGGGGGAAACTAAGAGAGACTACTCAGTGGCTAAGGAGCTTGATTTTGGAGTGATGGAAATATTTTGGAGCCAGACGAGGGTGGTGGCTGTAGCACATGGTGAATATATTAAATGCCACTGAATAGTTTCCTTTAAAATGGTTAATTTTATAATGTCATAATATTATGGTATGTGAATTTCAACTCAATAAATTATTTTAAAAATATGAAGGGGAAACAGAGAGAAGCTCATCTGTGACCATATTTAGCAATGCAAGGTCTACCCCAAATAATGGATGATTCTTTGATGGAGGCTGCAGACCCTGCAACACCATGGATAGTAAAAGCCCGAGAAACCTGGCATGGTGGTGCACTCCTGTAGTCCCAGTACTTGGGAGGATGAGACAGGAGGATAGCAGGTTCGAAGACAGCCTCAGCAACTTAGTGAGACCCTGTTTCAAAGCAAAAAATAAAATAGGGCCCAGGGCGTAGCTGGGAAGTAGAATGTCTCTGGGTTCAATATCCAGTACCAAAAAAAAAAAAAGCCCAAGAAACATAATTTTTATTACTTTCAAGCTGATCCAGGAATGGATGCTCTGGGGAAATATGAACTTCACACCATTTAAAATAGTTTGCTCCGATGTCCTACTGTTTCAGTTGCAATTTTTAGATGTCATGACATCATAAATAACAATTAGCATATGCATTTGGATATCGCTTCAAGAATATTCTAAAAGTGCAACTTCTGTATATTTTTCTTGTTGTTTCTGATCATTTTCTGAAGGATCAGAGAGGGATTTCACTCACATGTCTCCTTCTTACAAGACTAAAATGAAAGTAGGCATTAATCCAGAAACGATAGTAAGTAAATGTTCTAATTAGTTTTGGAAAGGGTTTGGACAACATCCTGAGAATCAGGAACTCATTCCTCTCTGAAGTCAGACGACCATAGCTTTAAAACATGAAATAGTAATTTAGCATGTAGAGTTTAAACATTTTGAAAACAAATGGTGTGTGAACGTAGGAAATAGTTTCTCTCGGGAGATAGGATCATGGTTTATCCTGGATCTGCATTTCAAAGGCTCCCTTTAAAGCATTGGGAGATGATGGTTCTACTAGGATATAATTTCCCTAGCCCAAAAATCAATGACATATTTCTATCCCTCCATATTCCTGTATGAAGCCCAATTTCTCAATTACATGGATCATGAACTCCATAAACACACATACTCTCCTAAAATGGCCTGTGGACACTCTAAACTGTTTCTGCAAAAAATGGACTTCAGTTGTTCCAAGTTGTTCTGGAAGGACTCTGTAAAGTCCATTTAGCATTAACTAGTTAATTTTCCATGAGTTTTTTTTTCCAAAAATGAAATTACATTTACAGTTTAACCCTCCCAAACTACAAAATTCTAAGGAGCACTCAACTGATGCCAAAAATAGTTTCTTTGGATTTTAAGAAATACTGCATGCATAGATTCCACTCTGCTCCTTGGAATTATTCATTCTTCATCACGTGACTAGAGTGTACCACGTCAGAGGAATTGAAATTGACATCGTGTAATGATTCTTATTTCAACTACCACTTAAATCAATTCAAATACTAATCCTACTAGAAGGTTTTTTTTTAATGTTCTTCCATATCTGGGCTATCATTGATAATGTGCATGAAAAAATTAGTTGACCCCAGTCAACATATAGAAAGAGGCTGTTGGAGTTCTCCCTCCAAAGGGCAAAGCAGTAAATTCATAAAATTGAGTAAATACAATCCTTGTTTCCGAATGTAGAACCAAGGTCAAAATAACCTTGGTGTCTCAGCGTCCCTTTCAGACTTCCGGCTCAGGAAAGGCATTTTACTTAGTAAATGCTCACTAAATCCTGGGGCATTGGGGATTCACACCAATGAAGTACCCAGCAGTTGATGTTTCGGATCCATCTCCCAGGTACTCTATATTCCATCATCTGCATTTGTTGGAATAGTGTTCATTATCGAAAATAAGACTTTCAAAGAATTATGTTGACTCTACCAAAAACAAACAAACAGTGACAATGACTCTGATGGTTACTGCTAGTTACTGTGAGCATGATTCTGCTCTAAGTGCTTATGCATCTAGGTGTAAAGGGCGCCCCCCACCATTGTACAGATGAGAATACTGAGGTTTAGTGAGCTCAGCAATATCCTCAGAGTCCCACTGTTTCAGTTATACCTTCTTGAGACTTGCTATAGCAGACTTTTGAATGTCTGTGAGTTTAAAGGGTGTGAAACAGGTCCATTGCATTGCCCAGCTTCACGGGGCTGCCACTCAGATGCTATGAATGGTGCTCCCTGGAGGTTAGCAGTGTACAGCCTGTGCACTTGTACACAGCAACCCTGGTATGAAACATATCTCAGTGTGGCTTTCATTTAAAATGGCTTGATTATTCATGACTTTGAGAATGTTTTCACTTGTTTAATAGTTATTTATACTTCTTCATCTGTAAAACATATGTTTGTGACTTTTGCCTACTTTTCAGTTCTTTGTATAGTTTGCATATTAATCCTTTCTCAGTTTGATGTGTTATAAATATCTCTTCCCAATTTGTGGCTTGAATTTTTACTCTTCTTAGAGTGTCTTTTTTTTTCATTTTTTCTTTTTGGTCCTCAGATTGCACCTAGGGGCTTTCTACCTCTAAACTATACCCCCGGTCTATGTTGTTTTAATTTTTATTTTAAATTGTGTGTGTGTGTGTGTATGTGTGTGTGTGTGTGTGTGTGTGTGTGTGTGTGTGTATGGTACTGAAGATTGAGCCCAGGGGAATTCTATTTCCAAGCTACACCATTGGCCTTTTTATTTTTTATTTTGAAACCGGTCTTGCAAGATTTCCCAGGGCCTTGCTAAGTTGCTAAGGCTGGTCTTGAACCTGTGCTCCTCCTGTCTCAGCCTCCCAAGTACTGCGATTATAGAAGCGTGCCACCATACCCAGCTTCAGGGTGTCTTTGGATGAACAGGGGTTCTTTATTTTTATGAGATAAATTATATCATTTGTCTTTTATGGTAAATGCTTTTTATGTTTTTTTTAAAGGAGTTATTCATTGTCCTGAGGCCAGAAAACTTAATCCTAGATGATCTTCTAAAAATTGACAGTTTTACCTTTCACATTTAACTTTCCTTATTTACCTAGACTTGAGTTTGTTTTTTTGTTCTAAATTATTTATTAAATATCTCCTCCTCTGTTCCTCTTTTATTTTCAGTCATAAATTAATTTTCAATGCATTCATTACTTTTTCTGTCTTCTTATTTGATTCAACTTAGTCTTTGTCCAAATATATACATTTAGACCACATAATACGCATACATTTTTGTATGCTGCTTCTTTATTTCAAAAGTAACCATAACTACTTCCCATATTTACAGTTTTTAGTATTTATGTCAATGTACATTTTGCAGCATTTTGTTATCCATCTGCTTATTGTTGATGAATTAAAATTTCCTTGATATATTTGATATTATATAGAATGCTTATAATGAGCATTTCATGCATACACCTTTTTCTTCTACTAATTAATATCCTCATGACATAATCCCAGGAATAAAGAATATTGGTTAAGAGTAAGGCTATTTTTGTGGTTTTCAATACCATAATTTAAATATTGTCATAATTCCAAAATGTTGATTTCACTTTAAAATTTTGATTTTGTGATCCAAATTACTACAGATAAAATGATACTTTGGTTTTTGCTTAAAAATATTCAGTTGCTTGTGTGGTTACGCAAGTTTCCTTGAGTCTATTGCTCACCAGTATTCACCAATGCACCTCATGTCCCATCTCCCTATAGACTGATGTGTTGGTGTTTACATGCAGATTTTGATGAGCTCTTCATAGGTTACAGACTGATACTAATAATAAATGGTTTTATCGGGTTTTCAGAACTACTATTTTAAGCAACTGCCCAGCCTTTTTTCATTCCATCCTAAAAGACAAATCACCCTAGATTAATCCTGAGCACTTGAATCCAGGCAATGGGGTTCTTTTCCATCTGAATTCTGGCACAGATGTGGCACAGTCCCTCTGAACCACTATCACCTATACCTCTGGGAACTGGAGATTGAATTACTGCACTGCTGGAGCTGCCCGCGAAGGCTGGCTTCAAAGACGAGGCTTAAGTTTCTATCCCATTCAGGGCAGTGCAGCCAGGACACAGAACACAATGAGTCACCCTCTCCTGTCACAGGCGGGGAGCTTAGCTGGCCCTTCACATCTGACAGTGCCCAACTTTTATTAATTTATTTTGTTTTTTAGTTGTGTGTGTGTGTGCGGGTCTGTGTGACTGTGTGTGTGATCCTAAGGACTGAACCCAGGGGCATTCTATCTCTGAGGTATACCCCAGCCCTATTTGTTTTTTTAAAAAAATTTGAAACAGGGTCTCACTAAGTTGCTGAGGCTGTCCTGGAACCTGCAATCCTCCTGTCTCAGCCTTCCAAGTACTACGGGTGTGCCCCACCACATTCAGCATAGTGCTCTTTTCTATATGCTTTTGTGGGTGCATTGTAATTATACATCTTAGTGACATTCAAATTCATACAAACAGACATGCACACAGGTCTTGTTATGATTCCCTTCATGTCCCACCCTGCTACCCACCCCTCTCCGTACATAACAGTGAGATTGGCAGTGAGCACCACATACATGAGCTTCATGCATGGGCACCACATAATTTGAACTGTTACTTTCACCAGTTTTTCCCTTTCCCTTCCTCTACTCTCTCCCCCTAACCCCTACCACTATTCTACTGGTCACTCTCCTCAATTATCTGAAGTCTCCTTTGTTTCCTACTTTCTAGCTTCCAGATATGAGAGAAGAGATTTGATCCCTGACTTTCTGTGACTGACTGGTCTCACTTAGCATAATATTCTCTAGTTATATCCATTTTCCTGCAAATGACACAATTTTGTTGTTCTTTATAATTGAGTAAAATTCCATTGTATGCATATACCACATTTTTGTTATCCATTCATCTGTTGATGAACACCTAGATTGGTTCCATAACTTGGCTATTGTGAATTGTGCTACTATAAACATGGATACGCATTTATTACTATAGTATTATGACTGTAATTCTTTCAGAAAGATACTAAGGAGTGGTATAGCTGGGTCATATTATGGTTCCATTCCCAGTCTTTTTTTTTTTTTTTTTTGAGGTACTGGGGATTGAATTTGAAACCGGGTCTCACAAAGTTGCAGAGAGAGAGAGAGAAAGAGAGAGAGAGAGAGAGAGAAAGAGAGATGAGGCTGGCCGCGAACCCGGATCCTCTGGTCTCCGCCTCCCAAAGTACTGGGATTACAAGCGTGCGCCACCACGCCCGGCCATTCCCAGTCTTTTGAGGAACCTCCATTCTGATCTCCATAGTGGTTGTGTTCATTTGCAGTCTCACCAACAGTGCATGAGAGTTTCTATTTTCCACATCCTGGCCAGCATTTGTTATTGTTTGTATTCTTGGAGATTGCCATTTTCACTGACGTTAGATGACTCTCAGTGCAGTTTCGACTTGCATTTCCCTGCCTGCTAATGATGTTGAAGTGCTCAGCTTTTAGATGACGGAGCAGTGAGTGGTCTTGACACTAAGCTTGGAACCTGAGTCCAGGGAGGAGATGCACACATGGTCTCTGCTTCTTCACACAGGCTATCCACCAGCATGCAGTAAGCCATAAAGGTTTCCTTGGACCAAACCCCAAGGAGAGCTAAAGAATATCCTATATCTTCATTCACTCGTTTTACTGAAGAATGTGCCCCTTTCACTTGCCTGGGTGTTATGGTGGGAAGTATTTTATAGATGGCTTTCATGACTCTTCATCCTCCCTCTCCCCTCCACTCACACATCTAATACCACTGGGTCTCCCTTATTCTGGACATAGCCTCTCTTCTTTAGTGCCGTTGTCTTCACTCATCTAGATTATTCCAATTCCTGAGGGCCGCTGTCTGCTCCCATTCTTATCTGACTTTTACTCTATGTCAGTGAGAACATTTTCAATTACAAACGCAGAAACTCAGCTCAAACTATGTTAACAAAACAGAAAGAATGTATTGAATCAAGGAGTTATAATAGGAGAGTTGGCTTCTGACCCAGCTGGATTCAGTAGATTGATTGTATCACCAGGCTTCTGTCTCTCCTTCCTAACCTGTGTTTTCTTCAGCATGGACCTAGAAATCTTGCCTAGAATCTTAATCATGCTATTGTGGTTATGCAACTGTTTCCTATCCTAGAGTGTGAGCAACTTGAAGACAGGAATAATTTGTTAATTATCTATACCTTGCACTGGTCCTTGCTAATGCCCGAACAAATACCTGTTGGTTGACTCAATGCATGTGTAAAATAAGATCTCAGGTATTTTTGTTACAAAGGTATTGAAATTATGATATTTACAACCAAATGAATCTAGTTCCTCCAAAATAATTTATGCTAAGGGAATTCATCTAATAACGAGGCTCAACGGGGGTGGCAGGAACATGTTGGCACAGTCATTTATTTGCAATGCTGAAGACATTCTGTGGTTTGGAAGCATTTTCCAATAGTGGAGTGAAATGTTACATAACAATCCGAGAAATTAAAGATCTGAATAATGCGGTATATTAAAAGCATTTCCTTCTGGGACTTGGGTCCCCTGGCTCCTATCCAGGACTCTATATTTCTACTTACTTATATGTGAACAGTTGCTTTCAGACTTGCACATTTCAGATAAACTAGGGTATTATATGTTCTTGAAACAATATGTTTGAAATGACATTCAAATCCCTTTTGTGATGTCTCCCTCTCGTGAATATCCACAAAATGGTTATTAGCAAACAGAAGACAACCATTTTCACAAGACTTGAACTATTTCTATCAGGCACATTCAGAAACATTTTACTATGTAGCTTTCTTTCTCAGAACAAGATGCCCGTTGGGCCCCTCGAGTCCTAACCCCAGTGGTGATTATCACCACAGGAACCATGGAATTCTAGGAGGCACTGGGCACAGGTGGGACAATGCAGTCACATGCCACTCAGTGTGTTTACCAGGTTTGGCCATCTATAAGTCAAGTATGAACTAAAGTTTTGGTGCAAACAGCAACGCCTACCACAAAAATGCTCTTGTGGGCACCACCAAAGCAACCAAATAGAAACAAGACTTCGGGTGTATACACAAGGCGTGTGCACTGTTACAAAAGTCCATGCATAAGGGCCTTCTGAGCTGAAACAAGGTGCAAG
The DNA here is from genome assembly GCA_004027185.1 of Glis glis. Taxonomy (NCBI): domain Eukaryota; kingdom Metazoa; phylum Chordata; class Mammalia; order Rodentia; family Gliridae; genus Glis; species Glis glis. The sequence continues at coordinate 11,930 of PVJS01015409.1, forward strand.
GGTAGGAGAATGTCATGGGAAATGATAAAGCTGCAGATTATGTTTTTATGGGTCATATAACAGCTGGGGCGGAAATTAGTCTATATTCTTTATCAGCATCAAATAATGCTGACTCACTGTACAAGAAGTTAAAGGTCAAACCATAATTGGAGATTAAATCCAGAGAAAACTGCATTTCCTCAGATTAAAAACACCATCTCTGGTAACAGTAGGTGGAATCATGGGCCCATTTGTGGCTTTTATTTAGCAGATTAAATGAGCCATCAAGATGGCAGTAACATTCAGAGCTCTGTGAGTCCCTCTCAGAAATGTCACAGTTCAGATGTGTTCTTTACTGACTTTCTTTTACATACACTTATGTGTTCTAAACAAGTAGGTTTGTCCTTCCTAAAGGTTTTTAATCATATAAGAGCTTATGTCTGGGAAGCACCTTAGAAACCATCTAGTTTTACTGTTTTATTTCACAACTTAAAGGAGTCATAAAGAAGTATTCATCAATATCACAAAGAACCTATGAAAATACCAAATACAATTATTTGGGCCAAGTAGGAACTTACTACTTGCTATGGAACCTGGTCTGCCCGCAGTCATAAATGTACACAGATTATTGAACAACTTTCAGAAATTCCTTGTTTTCTCACTTAGCAATTTAAATTTTCTATCATGGCTTTATAACTTTTGGAAATGTGGGCTAAATAATCAGCAACTTTGTGGTGGTGGTGGGGAGAAAGCACTCAGTCCATAGGTATCTAAAAAGACGGTATTTTAGTGCTCAACATTTCAGGGGTCCACTTAGAATTACAAAGTTACTGGTTGCTTTTTCTCTTTTCCTCTTCACTGCACTAGAATGAAATTTTGCCCATTTTCCCCTGCTTCATATCCTGAGTTCATCTGAAAGAAGATTCCGATCTACATTTTTGGCTCTTTAACAACTAGATTTCTTGATATAGTTTCAAGTGTGAGTTCTTTGATCTTCTACCGAAGCCTGGTACTCACAGAGGGGGTTATTGTGCGTTCTGGGGTTTGGGAGAAAGTGTGCTTTGAACAACCCTACTCCTGTCCAATGCCGCTGCTCAGATAGCTATCTTATGTCCCCTAGTATTTTGTAAACCCATTGGCAGTGTGACTCGCGGATAGCTTAAATATATGATGTGGAATGTGTTTATGAGTAATGGACACTGTCTTTCATTCATCTTTGGCTTTTTCATGATAATCAACTGATTTTCTTAATAGCTAGTTTAACATGTTTTGGAAAGACATATGAAAAGATTAAAACCCAGGACTTGAGGGAATGCTAATTCTTTTAAACAAAATTCAGAACCTCGAAAGATTTATCATGGAAGGAGAGTGTCGACAGAGAAGTCCATTTTGAACCGAGGAACTGATTTTTTTCCCTCAAGTTTCTCCTGGTGCTGGGGAGAAGTTTCCTTTATTTTTTTCTGACTCTGGAAGTATCTCTCATTACAATTAAGCCAGGCTAGATTTTTAGAGACTTTTACATAGACGTGAGAAAGGGAAATAAATACAGAAAACACATTATGTATGTTAATTTCAGGGTAAAACAAGATCTGCTTTCTTTTAGAGAAAAATGTGTGGATCTCTTTCAGGGCCAGGAATTACCCTGTTTCTCTAAATCTGGGGCACAGTCTTGGCACACAGTAATTATTTTATACAATCGAATAAATCGACAAGCCAGGGACTAACGTGCTCAAATCATTTGGATCACAAAGCACGCATGGCTCGCATATAACTAAGTTTCTGTACTTTGAAGGTCACAAACTCTAGCCTCCCCAATCAAGACTCATTTCATGACCTCCTTGTTTCCTTCCTTGTTTCCTGTGTCAGACTTTTGCTTAAGTGAAGATCATGTCATCTTAAAACTCTCCCTCTCCAATCAGCTCTTGAGCATGCAGGCCAAGCCACAATAGGAGAGACAGTTCCTGTGTGCACTGCCCAGTGAGGCTCCAGGCTCCTGGACAGGTGACTAACACTTGGAACCCATTCAGCATCTCCAACCCATGTTCCTCGGAGGTACCGGAAGAATAATCTTCTATAATACCAAAAGGATCACTCCATTTTTTTTTCTTAAAACTCTCTTTGACAACTTCCTGTTCTATGTAGGGGAAAGCCCCAAATCAAGGCTTACAATTTTTGAAATATTTAAAATTTTTTTTTCACAAAAACAATATTTTTCAATTGAAAAATCGAAAGGTAAGTGAAATTAATTGTCAAATCAAAATGCAATGATGATGATTTAGTGGACTGAGACCAGCATTTTTAAGCATAAAATGCAGTTGGATATAGTATATCAGTGTGGTAGTGTCAGTATTATTTCATGACCTTTAATTATGCTTACGTGGTAACATTATATATGACATCGTAAGTATATATTATATTAAATACCATATGATAAAGATCACCTCATACATTAGCTCAATAGGTATTTGCTGGAAATAATGAAAGTTGCCAAAAGCAATGATCTCTGCAAAAATAATTGTCAGGAGGGTAGATGTCCCAGGAGAGTAAATGTTTGAAAGAGAAATGACATCACCCATTCAAAGGAACAGACTTCTAAGGAAGAGCGCCAGGGCTCTGTTGTCAGCAGGGCACCCTGCCCAGAATTTTCTCAAACCCGGCCATCATGGCCGTGGTTGGATAATGACCTGTTGAGTCCACCAGTTTTGCACCGAGAATGCTCAATGAAAAGAATTCTCCAGAAGGTGATTTCTCGGGAACAATCTCAGGTTCAGAGTTACAATCTCTCTGCCATTCTTTATCTCAAGCCACTACATGGTGATGTTGAAGAGGGTCGGACTTTATATATCTTTTGTCCAGATGCCTCTGTGCTGGTTTTTTTGTTTGTTTGTTTTTGATTGGTTCTTGTTTGTTTGTTTGTTTTGTGGTATTAGGGATTGAACCCAAGGGCATTCTACTTCCAAACTACACCCCTAGCCCTTTTTTATTTTTTTATTTTGAAACAAGGTCTCGCTAGATTGCTGAGAGTCTTGCTAAGTTGCTGAGGCTGGCCTCCAACCTGCGATCCTCCTGTCTCAGCCTCCCAAGTACTGGGATTACCGCTGTGTGCCATCACGCCTGGCTTTTGCTGTTAAGATCTACATTTTGTTCTATATTATAGGAGACTATGAAACTATATTGCTTGCAAATGTCTGAGGAATAACTGACTGAAGTTCTATTAAATGCAATACAAATAGACAAATTGATCCCCATCTTTGTGCCAGTTTGAGGATAAACTTGATAATCATTTGCTTGCCTTGGTAAAAAGCAATTGGGTTTAAGCAGGTTTCAGCTTTCCCTGAAACAATCTTCGTTTCAAAGTCAAGATTCAGACAGACTCTTGTTTTACATGTTGGCAGTAAAACTGTGGGTAAGAATTTTTGCAATTAGGCATTCCATCGATGACACTGCATTTTGAGAAAGGCAGGTGGGAATACTGATTTCATAAATGTCGTAATGTACTGTAACAAGCATACTAAAGTTGCTTGGTGGAGGAAACCTTTCTCCTATATAACATTGAGAAACCTCATGTCCAAAGTGCTCTACCACTGTATAATGATTGGAGTTAAGTTAATTTGATGCTAAAGTTCAGAGTTAAGATAAAAGTTATTCTTTAAAAGACTCCCTTCCCCACCCCATCTGAATGCATGCTGACAGGACATCAGTGGTGTGACTGAATGTCCAAAGTGGTGTGACTGAATGTCCTTTAAACCTTAAGACAAATCTAAAGAGATACATAGAAGTTTGCTAACAGAGTTGTATTGTTTTTCTACACTCAGCCTAGACTATATAGTGTAAAAGGAAGTTATTTTAAATAATGCTTTATCAGGCCGGGCGTGGTGGCTCATGCTTATAATCCCAGTACTTGGGAGGCTGAGACAGGAGGATCTGGGTTCATGGCCAGCCTCAGCTACTTAGTGAGGCCCTCCACAACTTAGCGAGACCCTGTTTCAAAATGAAGAATAAAAACTAGGGATAGGGGTGTAGCCCGGAGGTCGAATTCCCCTGGGTTCAATCCCCGGTACCACCAATAATAATAATGCTTTATCAGATATTTATTGAGCCATCAATAATGCTTCAGGCACTGTGATTTAGAATTATTTATAAGTGTAAGTAAATGCTATAATAGATCACTAAATATCCTGCCAGTCCCCGCCCCTCCAATCCTCTCCACAAACTCAGACAAATCTTTCTGAAGCAACAGTGAGCTGCCACCTCTCCGCTAATGCTGAAGCCTGTTTGGTGACTCCACATTGCTCTCTGGATGGTAAAATTCAAGCACCTGGGCACGGTGTATTAAGCTTGTTTCACATTTCCCAACTTCCCTCTTTCCCTTTATTTCCTTGAACAGAACTTTCTGTCTTGCTGATGTGAATTCAAATATACTATTTCCTCTATTTGTGAAGTTCTTCATTTCTTTTCTTCTTTCTTTTCTGCCCATCTTCCCTTCTCTCTTTACTGGGTTAATTACTAAGTACTCTGAGTCTCAGCCTTGATATGATTTTATTCTAGGAAACCTTTCCAAACTCCTTACATCTAGGGTCAGCTTGCTTTCTTCAGACTCTTATAACATCTGATGATTTTCAGCCATAGAACCTATTACACTATGATGGCTACTAATCTGTCCTAGCCACTTAGCTCTAAGAACAGAGTCTTGCTAGCTTCATATCTCTAGAAACTAATTTAGTAGGTGCATTCCACAAATAATTACTAAATATGTTGATCACATGTCCCATGGTCCCAGGGGGTTGTGCAAGAACACATTCCCTTTGTGTACTAGGTTCATAAAATATTTGTAGAATATTTATTATGCAGACAAGAACACACTAACTCGTTCAATACCATGATTTAGAAGCTCAAAGTGTGTTCCAAGAGAGCAATAGGCAACAGAATATGGAATGATTTAGAAATGCTCTGTCAGTAGCTTGGAAGCGTGGAAAAATTATTTAACATAACTGCATAGAGTACATCCTTGTGAGGAGCAGGACTATAAAAAGTAACTGCTTCCATTTTTAGGCACCTCCCTTCAGTCTGGGGTAGTGGCAGGTACATGCTGTTTCTTGCTCCCTAGACTAGGATAGAGTTACACCCTCTACCTTGCATTTCATCCCTTGAATGTTTACATAATCCCTCTGGCTGTGCCTATCAATTTACAGACCAAAAGGAATCCCATCATGAGTGCTCCAAGTCATATAGTTGGCTGCATCCTATAAATGTGTTTTACCTGGATTATGTCTGGCAGGGCAAGCCCCCAAGTTCATTGTACTTAACATAAAATCTCCCTAGAGACAGCGAGGAGGGGATACCTAATATGCAGGGAAATAAAACCTGTTAAACATAATCTACTCCTGACAACTTGTCCTCTTTCAACAACTTGTGACTTTCGAAGTGCATTGTCATATAGAGCATTTAGAACGTATCTATTACAATAAAATGGTTTCAAGGCCAGCCCCCTCCGAAAACTTCATAATCACTCCATACTATCCTACTGTGAGCATTTGTGAAACACTGACCTTCAGAGAAAAGATGGTTCAATTTTTTTTCCCAAAATGATGAAGCTTGTTAAATTTCTAAATATTTTTAAGCAAGAGACAGGCTACCATGTTAATTTTTTTTTCAGTACTGGGGATTGAACCCAGGGGCATTCTACCTCTGAGCTACAACCCCAGCCCTATTTTTTATCCTTTATTTTGAAACAGGGGCTTACTAAGTTTCAGAGGCCCTCACTAAGTAGCTGAGGCTGGCCATGAACCTGCGATCCTCCCGTCCCAGCCTCCCAAGCACTGGGATTACAAGCATGTGTCACCAAGTCCGGTTTTACCACGTTAATTTTAATAAGTGCTAAATGAGAACACATAGAAATTGTCAGATGCCAATTGAGAATGACGCTTTCTATGAGTAGAGGGACACAGAGTAAATCTTGGCTGCAAACAATAATATAATTGTGATGGTGCCGATAGCTCATTTTTGTATACGCACATTTATGGGCTAATAAAAAACAGAGTACTAATGCATTAGAATGTCAGAAGAGTGCCAAGAAAACTGAAATGCCATTTCATTGGTGTTCTTTAGATTAATTTTTTGATGCCAAGATGAAGAAAAGTAAGAACGTCACTTGAGTACCTCAGTGTGGCTCAGTACATCAAAACTGTTCTACTAGAGAATTTTTACTTCTTAAACAGAAGCACCGAAGCTGCTCACAAAGATTTTGTTGGGCACCATTAGATACTCAAATGTGCCCTACAAATGGAAATGACTGAGTATAAGCAGAGGGTTATTATCGCCAAGAGGATCTTCAGAGCCAAGAAATACTTAATAAAAATATTCATTATTTATTATATTCTCATTTATTTTTTACATTATTAAAATCTGAATGTCCATGCTGTTATTAATTTCTTCAATATAAGTAAAGTCCTGGGGAAATTCTGTTCAAGGTATTACATCAACCAGTCTGAAGTACAGGTGCATGAGGAGCCTGAAATCCCACAAATGTAGGCTCATGGGTAGCTGAATTTGAGCTGAGAGTCTGAGAGTTGGGCATGTGTGTCCTGGGATGGTTCTACCTCTGACTCTGTACTTTGGTGTAAATCTGCATTGGTTTTCACTATGTTAATGGGTTTTGAACTCAGAATCACCTGGAGGATTTGTTAAAATCCAAATCGCTGCTTCCCCTCCCCCCAAAAAAGTTTCTAATTTGGCAGGTTAAGGGGGAGCCCAAGAATTTTGATTTCCTAAAAGGTCCTGAGATACTGATTATGCTTGTGTTATGGGGCATACTTTGAGAAACAAGGCAATATACACATCTCCTAATCTGCTTATCTTAGGAGGGAAGCAGAGGGGGCACAATGGAACCCAGCACAGCAAGATGTGTTATGGGTTTGGGTGAATATGTAGAAGAAGTGTGTTTTAGGGGAACTGATTCAGGAGAGGAGGGAGGAAAAAGCATCAATTTGAACCCAGCTTTCAAACATTCTCAATTTACTTCAGCAAGAGGGAGATAGGAAATGAATTGCTGCCTAGGTGAAAAACCCAAGGTATTTAGGGAAGAGTGAAGAATATTCCAGAAAATTCCAAGCACTTTCTTTAGCTTTCCATCTCTGTCTTTGCCCATACTATATCCTGGAGCTCAAAAATCCAAAACCATGCATAAATGTATAGGGGCAAAACTGACCTATGGTTATACTGCTAATAAGAATATGAAGATCCTTTCTTACATAGAGTGGAAACTCCCATCAGCTTTGTGTTCAGAGAATAACAAGAAGGTTGGATGTGTTTTTAAATAGAGAAGGCATAGAATAGTGTGATTTCAACAGAATATCTTTAAGTTTAAACATGAATTCACGTTCCTTGTAACTCATATAAATAAATATTGCCATTCATGAGACTAACTATGACATTATACACTTACGATAAACATAATTTCCAGTAGATGCACTGAAATATGAAAAAGATTTAGTTAGCTCATAAACTTGTAGGGAATATCAAGATGGAACTCCCTTTTTATATTCTTGAGAGCAAATTCCATTGTAACTATTGCCATTAAGTAAAAATATGTGAAACACTGTTTTTCTATGACTTAATGGATGCACTGCTTATTACAAGCAGAATTAGACATAATAAAATACCAGTGTAAAAATTGCCAGGTGTATTAACAGACTTCTTGCAATGGGATCTGTCTTGTAATAGCTCTTTTCTTTGAGAGCGATGAGGCTGCGTGTTTTTCCTATTTGCACATCATTTTCCACACAGAACAGTCCTTTGTCACTGCAATTTGCTGTCTCTTCATGGAGTCACCAGACAGCAGCATATTTATAGTGGCGTGAATTACACTGCTGGCATAAATATGACAATGCCTCCCTATTCAGAGGACGTCATGAATAAGAGCATAACAAGGCATCTGCTTTCTCTGAAGGAAATTACACGAGCACTCTGTGCATTTTCAACGGGAGGGAGAACAGTTTGTGAACCTAGAACTGGCTTATGCCTTTTACTGGTAAAGTCCTTTAAGTTCACACCAAGTCCAGATACAAAGTTGTCCATACAGTGGAACAGAATTTGCCAGCTGAGAAGACTTTCAATTTTAATTATCAATTGGCCCTTAGTACATTAGACACCTTCTCAATGACTGATCTTGGGTAGTGAAACTCATATAAAACATCTACATAACAAAGGCTTGTAGTTTGAGTTTTTTTTCAATATAGGCTTTTAAAACAACACGATTATTTTGTTTTATTTTATTTAAAATTTTAGCCAGGCGTGGTGGCACACGCTTGTAATACCAGTACTTGGGAGGCAGAGACCTGAGGATCCGGGTTCGCGGCCAGCCTCGGCTACTTAGTGAGGCCCTCTGCAACTTAGTGAGACCCTGTCTTAAAATAAAGAATAAAAAATAGGGCTGGGGGTGTAGCTCGGAGGTAGAATGCCCCTGGGTTCCATCCCCAGTGCCACAAAAAAATAAAATTTTATTGCTGCAATATGATTATACATAGTAGTTGGTTTCAAAGTGATACATTCATATATGCACACATGTCTTGGTGTGGTTTCCTCTGAACCCGGTTCTGCTACCCCTCTCCAGCCTCCTGGTACATGTTAGAAAGTTGTTAGTGATACCTTCATATATGAACATAATGTTATTTGGTCTGTTTCCTTCCTCAGTCTTCCTTTTCCTCTCCCTTCCTCCCTCCTCTATCCCCTTTCACTATTCTACTGGCCTCCTTCCTTATAATCATGAAGTTCCCTATCTTTCCTATTTCCGCTCTAGTTTCCATATATAAGGGAAAACATATGACCCTTGACTTTTTGAGACTGGCTGATCTCTAATTACATCCATTTCCTGCAAGTGACATAATTTTGTTCTTCTTTATGGCTGAGCGAAATTCCATTGTGTGTATATACCATGTTTTCTTTATCCATTCATCTGTTGACAGACACCTAGGCTGGTTCCATAATTTGGCTATTGTGAATTGTGCTGCTATAAACATGGATATACCTATATCACTATAGTATTCTGACTTTAAATCTTTTAGAAAGATACCGAGGAGTGATGTAGCTGGGTGATATGGTGGTTCCATTTCTAGTCTTTTGCAGGACCTCCATACTGATCTCCATAGTGGTTGTACTAATTTATAATCCTACTAACAGTGTATAGGAGTCCCCCCCCCCACATCCTTGCCAGAATTTGTCATTGTGTCCTCCTCCTCCTCCTCCTCCTCCTCCTCCTCCTCCTCCTCCTTTTCTTCTTTCTTCCTGTGGTACTGGAGATTGAGCCCAGGGGCATTTTACCTCCAAGATACACCCCCAGCTCTATTTTATTTTTTTACTTTGATATAGAGTATCACTGAGTTGTGGAGGGCCTTGATAATTTGCTGAGGCTGGTTTCGAACCTGCCATCCACCTGTCTCAGCAACTTAGCGAGACCCTGTTTCTAATTAAAAAACCTATGATAGGGCTAGGGGTGTAGCTTAGAGATAGAAGGCCCCTGGGTTCCACCCCCAGTACCACACACACACACACACACACACACACACACACAAATAATATTATAGAACAAATCTTCCAAGTTTTTCCCCATAAAAATAGTAATGCTTTCTCTAAAGGATGAATGGTCTATAGAACATATAAGAAAGATATAAAACTAGAGAAAATAGTATAATATAACTTGCAATAAACATTGAGGTTTTTTTTTAGTGGTTGGTTTATCTTTGAAAATCTTCTATGGTTCCAGGGACTAGGAAAGTGAGTGGTGGAGTGTGAATATTTAGAATTGTGTTCATAATTTTATTTTACAAGTTTTAACATAAAAATATACATATATATAAAATACTCAACCAGTTTTCTCCTAATCCTTTCTCTACATCAAAAAGCTATTCTTATTAAAGAAATGAACTGATTTTTCCCCTTCCTTCCTTGAAGTAAAACATGTGACGTTCAATCAAATTAGAACATGCATAAGAGATATATTTTTTTAAAAAAATGAGGCAACTATTTGAGTTCTTTTTTTTATGGTACTGATGATTGAACCCAGGGGTGCTCTACCACTGAGCTATACCACTAGACCTCTTAATATTTTTATTTTGAAGCAGAGTCTTGCTAAGTTATTCATATTTAAGCAAAAAATTATAAATGCAACTATTATAGCTATCAAAATCATTTTATGACAGAAAGATGACAGAGCAATTTGATAAACAGATACAACCAACTAGTATTTCAATAAGGTACACATCCATTGCTCTATAAAATATTTTTTAAAACCTATAGTTTGTCAAAATATTACCTTTTGTATTTGACAAATAACTTACTTCTTTATCTGAATATGATGTTTTAAAAGTTTATTATATTTCTGGGTGCAATACCTTTAAAAAATCCCCAAGCTCACCTGATGATTAATAGATACATATTTGACAAATTTTATAGTAACTATGCCATCCAATACAGTAGCTTCAGGTCACATATGCCTACTGAGTGTGGGAAATACAGAAAAAGACTGAAGAACTGAAGTTTCATTTTTACTTTTAAAAAATGTTAAATGAGCTTTGTATGATTTCCTCAACTACAAATTTGATGACTCTAAATACAGATGAAATATTTCTTATAAAAATTTAACCTTTGAATTGAAGTTTCAAGTATAAGGTAAATACTGGACCTCAAAGGCTTGTTTATGAAAAAGAAAAAACAGAGAAAAATTATATTGGTTTTTCCTATTATTTTTATATGTGGAGTTAATAATATTTCATATATGTGGATTTAAATAAAATGTTACTAAAATTTTTAAACTTCACCTGTTTTAATTTTTAAATGGCTACTAGAAAAAGTAAAACTAGTTAAGCTGCTCACACTATATTTTGAGTTAGAAATATTGAATTATTACAGATCTCCACTGTAAATAGCAATTGATTTGCACCAATATTTGCAATTTATAAAATCTGTGGTCAAATATCATTATATGTATTTTTGAGCATATCTATTAAAACCAACCAAAATTCAGGGTTTTGCATAGCCACAACTATTCTAACCACATGTCGCATACATTTTTCCTCACTCATGAGATTATTTCAATTGTAAGTAAAGTGTTCAGAGCCCATATCAGCTTAGTTTCTTTTAGTGGAAACCTGAGCATATAGCATTCAAGCATCTTTGCAGGGCCACAGTGTACAGTTGCAAAGCTGCTCACTACACAAGGGCTCCTTACTACAAAACTCTGCTTGCTCCTCTTACCACGCTCTGGTTCTGGCAAAGGCCTGCATTTGTCTGAAAGAAGAGGCTGGTTCTTCTAATGGACACAAGTGCAGCACACAGTCTAGCTAACTGTATGCATTTCCAACAACATGAACTATTACAACATACCCTATGAACATTCTCAGAATGATGTCTTCTGCTCATTAATCTTTCAAAGTCATCCGCGGTGAGTTCTGGTGTCATCTTCCACCTGCCCAGGCTTTAATTATTCTCCTTACGTTCACATACACTTTATCAGTCAGTGTTCTCATAGTAACGCTAGGAGATAAGCAAAGCAGCTATTGTCCTCATTTTACACCCAAGAAACCTGGAGTGATTTTTCCTACTTCAGATTGACACGGAATGCAGAATTATAACATTCACTCTTGCAAACAAAATGAAAACTCGCAACTTGGTGGGCAGCCACACGGACCTCAACGTTGCATTGAAAAACAAATATAAAATGATGGGCGGAGAACAGACCTAAAGATATGCCCCCGTGCATTTTGCTTTCCAATAAAAAACATTTTATCATCTTTTATTATGTAATTTATATGTTTTCCCAGAGCCACACAATTTATAACAATGATGCCTCTGCCCCAAATCTAACTTATTTATTTAAACTACTTCTGTATAAGTTATCTAAGTGGCCCTATGGAAATAAAAAGTTCTTCCTGGTAAAGTTTCCTACTTTTAAGAAGCAAGTTTGCACTATAGTCAATTAAAACTCCATTTTTGGTTAATAATAAGCAATACTTTCATGCTATTTATATTTAAAGGTAAGGAAAAACAACAAAGCTAGTGCTTTCATGAATCTAGAGGGCTCCGAGGAGAATATCTTTCAGATAAGTCCTTAATATCCCTTTTGGAAGAGTATTAGTAGTTTCTTATTCAATGTAGATTTCTTAAGTAGCTGACATTTATTTTGTTTCCTACCACCTGATCTTGGTACCTTAAAATCTGTTTTTCATTTGTTTTACATTTATTCATGTTCTAATGGCTCCCAGTGATATTCAATTAGAATTTTCTTAAGAAGTGAGTTTTAAGACCTTTCTTCCTATACAATGAATATTGGTGGTACGATGTGTTATTTTTTAAGTTAAAAAAGAAAACCTCTTTTTGCTAAACATTAACCACTTTTTCATATTGATTATATGCTTACTAGTCACTAATTTTTAACCATGAAATTGGAAGCCTATTTAAATACAGTAAGTGGCAAATATATTTAATTACGTTAAGGATTATGCCTCGTTTAATGTTTTTATAAATAGCATATTTCTGCATTGAAATTCAGAGCAGGTATAAGTCACATCAATTTTGAAGAATGCTGTGTCTTATCTCTATAATAAAAATTGATTTCACAAATCTATACTCAAAAGCAGAGTTTCTTTTGGGGGCATGAAACCACACCCATACTGCCAGACTGTCAAGATTTTGGCTGGAATGGATCCACAAAGCTTTTCTGTTTATTTCCTTCTCATATTTATCAACTCCTTGTGATTCTCCAAGGATTATCTGGGCACACACTTCATCTGCATAGAATGGAAGGGAGATTTTATTAAAACATGACAAAATGGGAATTTAGTTTTAAAATAAAAATGAGTTCACCCACAACTACCACCCATAATACTCATTTTGTCCATCATGTAATAGACTTTGTCATTTTGGCATACAGAACATTTCTTTTCTTCCATCACCTCCACGTTAATTGGATTGTACGCAGATGTAAGTGAAAGGGAGATGGAGTTTGGAATTCACGAAGACTTCCACTGCTATTCTATCACTGGAACATTTGAAGTCCGGGAGATGTTAACCTAATAAGAGAAGCCCCACTGGCTTTCTGTCTCCTCCAGACAATAAAATGAAGTAATTGTGTCTAGGCCTTTCTCTTCAGTTGTCCTTCTATAGCACAGGCTGAGAATGTACCACGGATTCTAATTAACTCAAATTAGACTAACAAGAGAGATGAAAAGTACTACAACATGAAGATTAAGAAATTAATCCTAATTTTAAGCCTCAAAGATGTTGAGTACAAAGGAAATAAATGTTAAAAGGACCGATTGGGCCACTGCTTCATAGATGTTGAAAGCAGCGCTAACCAATCCATGGTGTTAGCCCACTTGAATGAAAGTTCCTGACTCAGCACTGAAAGGAGAGTAGCTCAAGTTTCATAATGGCATTCAGCTCTTTTCTGCACTTGATTCTGCATTTATTAGTAGCTTGGAGATGGGTGAGGTTAATAGGAATAGGAACATTATTTATTTAAAAATCTGTGCTCAGTAAGTTTTTATTAAAGTATAAAAAATTTAGAAAGACTGGATATTATAACATATTATATAAATGATGTACTATGAGAACTCTTATTATAATTTTATTGTTTGAGCAAACCATCTATTAATACATGTGTATTAATGAAAATCTTTATGAAAATGTTCACCTTCTTGTTTTCCCCATAATTCATTACTCTCTAAATTTTAGTCAAATTGTTATATATTTTATTATTGTAACAGATTTTTATTTCATTTGCTACCTTAAATCTTTTATTAATCCACAAGGATTAGAAATGCGAACATATATTTACAACTAAATTTATCATATAGCATGTGTTTTAAACAAGACTGCTGTAAGAGAATTTGGCAACATCAAAGATTACTTTTCTTCTCTACAAGTTTAATTTCATAGTAAAGAACTGAGAATTTGAGAAATCTGTGAATATTTGAAGCAACTGTATAAAAGTCGAGGGCTCATGGTAGCAACTTTTAAAGAGAAGTAAATCAAAACATAAAGGAGGATGACTAAAATGAAAGCTGCTTGGATCAGCCCAGAGGACCTATAACTGAACATCAAGTAACTCAGGGCTTTCTGGAGGCTGAAGTAAAAAGGGAGAGAACATAGACTACATGACTCTCATTATTAAAAAAGATGGAATCTCATTAGTTCCTCCAAGGAAGCAATACTTTCAAGAAATAATTCTTTGAAGTCTTTGGAATAGGAACTCATGCTATTGCTCACTAAATAATAATTTTCTCAATATATGAGTTTATAATAGATGTTTGGTACATTTCATAAGGGACACTTTTTTTTTTGGTAGTGGGAATTGAACCCAGGGGATTTCTACCTCTAAGCCATATCCTAGCCCCCTTTTTTGTTTGTTTGCTCATATTTTATTTTGAAACAGGGTCTCACTAAGTTGCTGAGAGCCTCGCTAAGTTGTTAAGACTGGCCTTGAACCTGTGATCCTCCTGTCTCAGCCTCCCAAGTACTGGGATTACGGACTTGCACCACTGCACCCAGCTACAAGGGGAAATTGAATTGCTATTCCAAATAATACTTAAAGTAATTGGTCCATCCACAATTATTAGGCTACTTTTATTGATTTTCTAATCCCCACTCCTCTCTCCTCTCTCCACATTAGAGGTGGCTATGAGCCCCATGTTCCCTCTCCAACACATCAAGTGAGGTGTTACGTAGATAGAGTCCAGGATACACAGCTTCCGCACCATAAAAGTACAACGTTCAAGCACCTGTTCTTTAGACAAGGTGAAATTCCAGCTCTCCATCCTTCAGGCACTGACAGTACCTTGTACCAAAGCTTCTCTGAGTCCCATCTGACCATACTCTTGAGGAAGAATCAGGAGCCATCTAGTCATAATGAGGGGAGTCCTCCGTGATGTCTGTGAACCCTGGGTGAGAACAAGAGTCCTAGAACTAGGGCTTCGAAGGATGGTGGGCACAGGCTCATCAGGTTCTCCTATCATCTTCACAATGGGAAAAGGTATTTTAAATACCTCTCTGTTCTACTACAGATGGAGAGGGTGGTATTAGAAGCCATTATTACTTGAAGTCATTGCATTTAGGATTACTATTTTTTTTTTGTACTGTGGATTGAATACAGGGCTTTCTACCTCTGAGCCACACCCCAGCCCTTTTTATTTTTATTTTGAAACAGAGTTTCGCTAAGTTTCTGAGGCTGGCTTCCAATCTGTGATCCTCCTATCTCAGCCTGCCATGTAATGAGATCACAGGTGTGTGCTCCCACACCTGGCCCTAGAATTACTACTTTTAAGTTACAGAAGATGAATAAGGTTTTTCAAGTTCTCCAACCATACCTGAGGTATGGATTCCTAATTAGAATACCTCAAATGATAAGCCACCCTAGCATGTAGAAAACAGTTCCTTTACTCACCCACATATCATATTGCCGATGCTGAAGTATTTAAAATAAATTGTACACAACATAACAGGTGTTGTTATCATCTGGCCGTGAGAAAACTTAAGGTTCTCCTGAGATGTCTCTTATCAAGTCTTTCTTGCAAATATCTGGTAGTGAAAACCTTCTTCTTTGTTAATGCAGGTTATATTATAATTTATAATATAAATACTCTTTTAAGTACCTATTATGCATAGTATTTTGTGTTTCAAATTATTTCCTATTCATCATTTAATTTTTTTTGCGGTACTGGGGATCGAACCCAGGGGCTTTCTACCTCCGAGCTACACCCCCAGCCCTATTTTTTATTCTTTATTTGGAAACAGGGTCTCACTAAGTTGCAGAGGGCCTCACTAAGTAGCTGAGGCTGGCGGCGAACCTGAGATCCTCCCGTCTCAGCCTCCCAAGTACTGGGATTACAAGCGTGCACCACCACACCTGGCTCCATCATTTAATTTATTAACAGGAACTTTATAAACCGGAATACATAGTGACCTGTACCTGCATTATACAAAAGAAGACAGAAGGGCTTACCCTGATGAAGGGAAGAGTCCAAAGCTACAGGACAATTCTTGTTAGAGCTGGCATTCTTAGTGTCCCGGTTTGCCATTGAGTAACTTTTAAGTGATTTTTGGTAAAACTCTTCCTGTTATTTTTCCAGGAAAGTCTGTAAGAGAAATGCATTTATATTCCTTTACTTGTTTCACTTCCTTTAATTAGTTAATAAAATTATTTTAAAACATTCTCTTTGGCTGCTTAGGAGCATGCTTTTAAGTTCTCTAATGACCCCCTCCCTCCAAAGAAAGTTCTTTAGGATAGAATTTAACTGTAAATTGAGCACTGTTTTTATTTAGCAAAATTTAAGTGGTTGCCTGTGCTTCAAAAAATTATAAAACATTCACCACATCATAAACCTGTTTTAAACTAAAAATGGAAAATCTTGCCCATTTATTTCATCCTGGAGATTTAGAAAATTGGTACATTTTGGACAAAATTCTTAAACTTATTTTTGTTCTCTGGTAGACAATGAGGTTGAATTTATCTAAATTTATAACTGACTTCTTCTCCGCCCTCAACCACTTCTTCACCATGGAATTAGTTCCTCCTAAGGAAATAATGTTGCTTTATGAAAACAGCGCTACCTAGGAGTCAGATGTCCTGTCGCATTTCTGCCAGCTATTTGCTAACTGACTGTCTAGTTCTATAACGCCATTAATCCTGGACTGAGACATCTGAAAAGAGGCAATAGTAGGAATACGTATCTTATAGGGCTCATGGGAGTATAAATAGGGGAAAATTATATCAGAGTCTTTTGTGCTTTATTTTCCTGGCAAAGTCTTACTCCTCCAGGTTTCAACTCGGGACCCCTCTTCTCCGAGCATCCAGCCTTTACATGTATCCTCTCGTCCCATCTACTTGGGTACCACTCTGTTCTTCTTTGGTTCTCTCTGTCATTAAATTTACTGTGTCTACTATTTGACCAATTCCATGCTTCTCCCATAAGACGCTAGCCCATGGCGAATAAGAATAGTATTTTGCTAGTTTTTAGTTCTACCCTAAGAGTAGTGCTAGATACAGAGTCTCAAAAAAAGAGTTTGTTAAATAAATGAATGGATAACAATTGAATGGAGTGCAATGGAATGGAAGAAATATTTACTCATCTATCTTTCAGAGTTGTTGTGAAGATCAAAACTGGTAATGTATAGCCGAGCATGGTGGTGCATACTTGAGAGGCTGAGACAGGAGAATAGCAGATTTAACTCCAGCCTCGGCAACTTAGCGAGGCCATCAGCAACTTAGAGAGACCCTGCTTCAAGATAAAAAGGGCTGGGTGTAGCTCAGAGGTAGCATGCCCCTTGGTTCCATCCCCAGTACTAAAAATAAAACAAAAACAAATCTGGTAATGTGTGATAAAGTTAAATTAAACTTTATAAATTTAAGTGCCATGTATCATTTCCCGCAGCTTGCATACATTAGTAAATGATAAATTTACTACCTTTCGTAAATTAAAAAAATTTTCACAAATCTGGGTCCAGCCATATGCAGTTCGTAAATGCTGACCTTGTGCAGATTAAGTGTAAAAGCTCCCCAGTCAAGTCACCCATGCTAGCATTCACCCTCCCTGGCATGGCCCTGGCCGGGGTTACTAGGAACCGTGGCTATCTCAGACTGCCAACACATAAGGAGATATGACAGGAAACCAGATGGGAAACTGCTGGCTGCCTTGGGCTCACTGAGACTTGAGGGTAACAAGGCAGACTTGTCACGGGGCTCTATGGAGGTGAAATGAAGCGATGGGCGAACGCTGGGCAGGGGCGGCGCCAGGTCCTGACAGGCTAAGGTGCGACCTGCTGAATCCTAACCACCTCAGACAACTTTAGAAGAGCAAGTGAGCCGGGCGATGGCCAGGGGCAGGCAAGGTTGCAGGGGGAAGGAGGGGTGTGCAGAGCCCACAGAGAGTAGGAAAAGAAAGGGCAAGTGAGATTACTGGTCATCTGGTGTCTTAGATCACAAGCAAAGCAAACGCCAAGCACAACAGCAAACACAACCTTTGAGCATTATGTCTCCAAAGAGTATTTACCAAGTGCTCTCTGCCTTGATCTCCCAGACTTGGTTAAATATGCATTTGTTAATGTTGTGCTTCTGACTTTCTTTTCTTTACTTTTTTTTGTTATTGTTGTTATTATTTCTATTTTTTAAAGGAAATTCTTTTAATACTTCACTCACTTTTGACTCTCTTTAACTCAGACCCCGAGAAAAGGGAAAAATAAGAGTGAGGAGAGAGGAAAAAAATTTCAAAGACCATTTTCCAAAAAGCTTTTCCAGTATAAAAATATAACGAGGCATTTATAATTATACTATTAAACATAGTACATTATTATGTACAATATATTAAATATAATTTATAGCTAATTCTTTAAGTATATTATTAAATATAATACATACATATAATTATACATGCTAGTCTTCATTTTTAAATACTAACATTTAGAAATGAACAGGCAATTCATTTAACTCATGTCATTTTTATAAGCTACCTTCTCTTAAAATGAAAAACCAGTATTACCAGTAACAAATTCACCATTTGGTGACTAAGACATACAAGCATGCAAAACATTTAAATACATTATTGTACTTGATTATTATAAGGGTAACTAACTGAAAACATGGGGAAAACATATAAATGAGGGAGGTATAAATGAGGCAAGTTTTTATGTGCCTTTATTGTGGCCATTTCGTCACATTTTATCCCACTTATTCATTTATATGAACTTTGTTACTATTGAAACAGAGACTGTAGTTTGGTCCTCCTTGAAATTTTAGGACCTAGTAGATGTTTGGGTACAATAGGTTCTTAATTAAAGATGTATAATGAATTTAAAAAATGAATAAATTTAAGACCTCATACATATTACACTGTTAGAATCACAGTGTTAGAATGGTAGTAAGTTCTTATTATCGTAATATGAAGTACACCTCTCATGTTTGACACACTGAAACTAGTCATAGAAGTATAAAAATATATGAAAAAGAAAATTTTCAGAAATAGATAAACCTTATTTTTTAGAGGAGTTTTAGATTGATGGTAAAATGAAATGGAAAGTACAGAGAGTCCCCATATGCCCTTTCTTCCCCCACATGCACAACTCTCCAAAGTCAACATCTTGTAGCACAGGGATGCATTCATTGCAAAGGATGGACCCACAGTGGTCATCATTATCACCCCTGATTCACAGTTTGCCTTAGGGCTTGCTCCTGGTGTTGTATATTCTATGGGTTTGGACAAATATACAATGACATGTATCTACCACTGTAGTATCACATAGAACGTTTTCAGTATCTTGGGAATCCTCTATTCTTTTCTCCATTCCCCCAATTCCTAAAAACCACAAAATTGTTTATTGTCTCCATAATTTTGCCTTTCCCAGAATGTCATGTAGTTGGAATAGTGCAGAATGTAGCCTTTTCAGTTGGGTTTCTTTCACTGAGTAATATGCATTTAAGCTTTTCTATGTCTTTTTATGGCTTGATAACATTTCTTCTTAGCATTGAATAATATTCCATAGTCTGGATACACCAAATTTATCTACTTACCTACTGAAGGACATTCCAGTGGCTTCCAAGTGTTGGCATTTATGAATAGAGCTGCTGTAAACATCTGTGTATAGGGTTTTGTATGGATATGTTTTCAATTTATTTGGGTAAATGCCAAAGAATTGGATTCCTAGATAATTTGCTAAAAGTATGTTTAGTTTTATAAGAAACTGCCAAACTGTCTTTCAAAGTGTCTCTACCATTTCATATTTCAAAATGCAATGACTGAGACTCTCTGCTACTCTCAGTCCTTGTTTTTCATATTTTCAAATGCAATGACTGAGAGTCTCTGTTACTTTATGTCCTTGCTTTTCATATTTCAAAATGCAATGACTGAGATTCTCTGCTACTCTATGTCCTTATTTGCATTTGGTGCCGCCTGTGTTTTGTATTCTGCTCATTGTAATTGATGTGTAGTGTTACCTCATTGTTGTTCTAATTTGCAATTCCCTAAGGACATAAGATGTTGAACATTTTTTCCTAGGCTCATTATCATCTGTACATTTTTTTTTTTGGTGAGATATCTGTGCAGTTCTTTATTCTTTGTTGGTTGTCTTATTGTTGAGTTTTAAGAATTCTTTGTATATTTTAGATAATAGTCCTTTATACCAGATGTATATTTTGTCCCAGTCTGTGGCTTGTTTTTTCATGCTCTTGACATTGTCTTTCACAGAGCAAGATTTTTTAATTTTAATGACATCCAGATTGTCCATTATTTATTTTATGGGCCATGCCTTTGGGTTGTATTTAAAAAGACGCTGACACACCCAAGATCATCTAAGTTCTCCCGTGTTATTTCGTACTAGTTTTATAGTCTTGCATTTGTACATTTAGGTCTATGATTCATTTTGAGTTATTTTTTATGAAGTCTCTAAGGTCTGTATCAAAATTCATTATGTGTGTGTATGTTTGTGTGTCCACTTGTCCCAGTATCATTTGTTTAAAAGACCAATTTTGCTTCATTGTATTGCATTTGCTCTTTTGTCAAAGATCATAGACTATATTTATGCAGGTATATTTCTTGGCTTGCTATCCTGTTCTATTTATTTATTTACTTACTTACTTTATTAAATACTTTATTTATTTACTTTATTAAATACTTAATAAGTATTTCACATTTTGGGGGGATGCTAATATAAGTGTTAATATGTTTTTAATCTCAAGTTCTACTTGTTCATTTTTAGCATATAAGAAAGCAATTGACTTTTGTATACTAATTTTGAATCCTATAACCTTGTTTTAATTGATTTTTAGTACCAGAGTTTTTTTTGTTTTGTGATTTTTTGGGGGGTCAATTTTCATAATATCTTTGTCTGGTGGTAGTACTGGGATAATGCTGACCCCATAGAATGTTAGAAAGTATTTCCTCGACTTCCATCTTCTGAAAGAGATGTTGAAAATGGGTTGTTTTTTTCCTTAGATGTTTGATAGAAATTGATAGCAAACTCACCTAGGTCTGGTGTTTTCTGTTTTGAAAGATTATTATTATTGACTCAATTTCTTTCATAGATATAGATCTATTCATATTGTCTTTCTTATGGTGTAAACTTTGGCACATTGTATCTTTCATGAAATTGTGTATTTCTTTTAAGTTTTCAAATTTGTGGGTATACAGTTGTTCATAATATTCTTTTATTATTCTTTAAAAGTCCATTGGATCTATAGTAATATCCATCTTTTGGTTTTTTATGTTAGGAATGTGTGACTTCTCTCTTTTTCTCTTAGTCTGGCTAGAAGCTTATCAATTTTGTTTTTTAAAAGAACCATTTTTGGTTTTGTAGCTTTTTCTCTACGGATTTTGTTTTCAATTAATTGACTTTTGATCTAATTTTTATTATTTCTTTTATTTTATTTGCTTTGGATTTAATTTACTCTTCTTTTTCTAATTTTCTAAGGTGGAAGCTTAGATTATTCATTTTAGGTCTTTTTTCCTTTCTAATATATGCATTCAATACTATAAATTTCCTACTAAGCACTGCTTTCCATGCATCCTACAAATTTTGATAGGTTGTGTTTTATTTTTTCATTTTGTTCCACATATTTAACATTATTTTGAGAGTTCTACTTTGACCCATGTGTTATTAGCAATGTATTATTCAATCTCTAAATATTGGTTTTTTTCTAGCTCTCTGTTATTCATTTCTACTTAAGTCCATTGCAATCAGAGTATAGACAGTATATGATTTTTATTCTTTTAAGTTTATTAGGATATGCTTTATGTCCCAGAATGTGGTCTATCTTGGTGAGTGATAGCTTCCATGTTAGCTAGAGAAGAATGTGTAATTTGCTATTGCTGGATGAAGTATTCTTTAGATGTCAATTATATTCAGTTGACTGATGGTGCCACTGAGTTCAACTATGTCCATACTGCATTGCTGCCTGTTGAATTTGTCTATTTATGAGATAAAAGGATGTTAAAAGCTCCAGGATATACAGGCTACAAATATATTAGTGGATCCATCTATTTTTCACTGAAGTTGTGTAAGTTTTTGCTTCATAGGTGTTGATGCTCTGTTTTTAGATGCATGCATGTTAATGATTATCATATGCTTTTGGGATATTGAATGCCTTTTTATTATATAATACCTCTTTATCACTGATAAATTTCCTTGCTCTGATGTATGTTCCATCTGAAATTAATATAGATACTCCCACACTTAAAATTAGTGTTAATATGATAGATATATCTTTCATAATTATTGTTTACCTTAATCTATTATTTACTGTACTTTTAGTCTACTTGTTTCTTTAAATTTAAAGTAGATTTCCTGCAGACTATTTGGCCTTTAATTTCTTCACAGAGTTGTGCTACTAATACAACTACCTAGCAGTATTAAAATATTTTTATCACTCCAAAAAGAAACCCCACACTTATTAACAGTTAATCTCCATTCCTTCTCCTTAAGACCCTGGAAAACACTTAACTATTTTCTATCTCTATAGATTTGCCTGTTTTGTACATTTCATTTAAATTTAATTATACAATATTTGACTTTTGTGTTTGGCTTTTTTCACACAATAATTTAAAGATTCATCTTTTTTGTAGTAAGTGGTATATTTCATTTCTGTTGGGGGATTAAAGATGGCAGAATAGAGGAAGACAGCACATTTTGGTCACTGTGAGACTCGGAACTCAACCAGTGAGAAGAATACTTTTTGGCAAGAGAAGAGAAGCAGTCAGAACTCAACAGAAGAAACACAGCTGAAACATGGTGGAATTGACTGCAGCACAGAGAGCGGAGGACTGAAAAGAACTCCATGTGTCTCATTTGGTGAGTGGAGAGTGGAGGCTGTCCCATCTTGGTTAGCCTGCACCATGGCTAGCGGCTGTTGGGACCTGGTGGCTCTCAGAGACCAACTCTAGCAAAAAAGAAGCAGACTCTTGTTGATCCAGTGAATGCAGAAAACCATCAAAAGCAATCGCATTCTTCTCTCCACGTTCGAATATCTCAAGGTGCGACTTCCCAGACTGCCCAGCTAAACCACCCAGTGATCTTCTGCAGCTGCAGATGAACTCAGAGGGACAGGGAAATGACCGGACCTTCCTACAGGGAACCCAGTAACTAAACCCAACCTCATCAAGACCACTGTGAATCTATAGACCAACCAGCCAAACTGCCCAGCAAACTCCTCTGGCTATAGCCAAACTAGTTACTTTCTGCAGGGACCTGAGCAGTGCTCATCAAGACCATGAATTTACAAACCATCCCCCAGCATAGGCATTATTATAAAGGGACAACAAATAGACATAGGATTCTCACAAAAGGAAGAAGAGGATGCCCCAAGACAACAGAAATACAAGAAGATGCTAAGACAACAGAAATACAAAGCTGAGAATTCTGAAAGCATGAGAATGAAGACCAATGAGGAAACAATAAACTCCTACAACTCAACAAGGGAGATCACCAATACTGAGCTGCAGAAAATGCCAGAAGAATTCAGAATTTTGATTTACAATATGATCAAAAGCCTCAGAAATGAACTCAGAGAAGGTGCACAGGAAATGAAAGAACATATGAATAGAGAAATTGAGGGCCTAAGTAAGAACCAAAAAGAGGCTTTGAGCGAAATGAAAGAGACAATAGATGAATTAAAGACCTTGATAGTAGCCACTGCTGGCAAACTAGACCACATGGAAAATAGAGTCTCACTCTTGGAAGACAGCTCATTCAAAACTGACCACACCAACAATACAGAAAAGACAATATAACAACACGACCAGAACATCCAAGAAATGTGGATAATATGAAATGACCTAACTTATGGATAATAGGCATTGAAGAAGGTCTAGAAGCACAAACAAAGGGCATTAAACACCTCTTCAGAGAAATAGTATCAGAGAATTACCCAAATGTAGAAAAAGAGTTGGACATCCACATACAGGAGATATTCAGTACACTAAGACAAGATCAAAGAAGAACTTCTCCATGTCACATAATAATCAAAATGATTAACATTGAGGCCAAGGAAAGAATCTTAAATGCATTAGGAACAAATGAGTGGGTGACATTCAGGGGGAAAACGATAAAAATCACTCCAGACTTCTCAACCCAAGTCATGAAAGCCAGGAGTGTCTGGTATGATGTACTCATTTCTTTTTCTTGCTAAATAATACTTCATTGTGTGGATTTATAACATTTGCTTATCCATCAGTTGGTGGCCTTTTGAGTCAATCTGATCTGAATCGAAATCCAGCTTTTGATCTTCATTTCTTTTGTTTTCATGGGTAAAGTATGAGAATAAAAGTTTAAATTCAGGTTCTTCATACATATACTATATTATACTATATTATTTATACTATATATACTGTACTATATTATTTATACATGTTATATGTATGTCATCATGGGTATTATATATTTAATACACTGGATAATACACACACACATATAATGCAGATTTGACAGAGCTATTACAAAGATGAAGTAAAATAAAATGTGTAAAACATAGTATCTGGTTTGGTAATGGCCTATAATCCAGGTGGGAAATCAGAAATAATTTCTCTGTTATAAATTATTGTAACAGAGAAAATATAGCATTGGGAATTTATTCCTTTAGTATGAAGGTTAAAAAAGGTACACTAAGGGAAAAAAGAAATTAACCACAGGAAGCAGCTATATCCTCAGAGCTAGGAAAAAACAGGAAGGTGTTGGGGTGGATTATCAGAGCCCAGAAGCAGGAGAGGAGTCACAGAGCTGAGATCTGGACTGCTGAGGGGTAATTCTACTTCTTTTAAAAGACTGTTTCTGCTACTGTCAGGGTTAAGGGCTATTGCTAAGCAATTGACTTTTGTAAATTAATCCTGTACCTGAAACCTTGCTATAATTGTTTTTTAGTTCTAGAAGTATTTTGTCAATTCTTGTAATATCGTTGCCTGGTTTTAGTACTAGAGTAATGATGACCTCATTGAATGAGTTGGAATGTATTTTCTATGCTTCTATGTTCTGACTTCCGTTTTCCCTCTAGTGCCTCCTATTGACAGAACCTATGACATGATCTGGCAAAGGGGAAATGTAGATTTCAGAGTCTTAATGAGGGTAGAAGAATGAAGTGTTTGGAGTTGAAAATGAAATAGTTTAATAAACTGGCATAGCCCAATCCTTTTATTATTCTGCATCTATACACATCCCTGTATATATTTTTGAGCTTTCATAAAGCATAAGTTCCGCTTTTGCCAAGAAAGATGCCCAACTATACTTTGCTCTCCCCTCTTTCTGGAAGGGAGACACAAAGCTCCCAAATTGTATCCATCTCCAGAAAGCGTCATGGTGTTCATTTCTGGACGATCTTGTTTACTCCTCATATTTTTTTCAGTTTCACTTGGACATTTGTAGTATGAAGTCTACATTGTAAAGGAGATGTCAACCAATAAACCTTATCTAAAATAATAAGAGGAAAAGAGAAGATAGATAAAATGATTAGCTAATATATATTAATACAAACACAGTCATCCCTTGGTATCTGCAAGAGATTGCTTCTAGGAACCACTGTAGATACCAAAGTCCATGAATGTTCAATTTCCTTATAGAAAAGGTGTAATATTTGGATATAGCCTATGCACATCCTCTTGTAGAGTTTAAATCATTTCTAGTTATAATACCTATTAAAAAGTAAATATTACATAAATACTTGTTATAGTATATAGTTTAGGGAATAATTATAAGAAAAAAAGTTTCTATGTGTTCAATATAGATGCAATTTTTAAATATTTTGATCTGCAATTGGTTGAATTTGCAGATGTGGAATCTGCAGAAATAGAGAGCCATTTAGACTATAAATATAGGTAATAAGCAAGGAAGGAAGCATGCATAGATAATATAGTCCTCACTTCTGAAACTAATCATAAGGTCCTGGCTAACATTCGTAACTTTCTTTTCTTCTGTACCCATTCCATGTTCCATTTGGTCTTAGCTAAATTTTTAAACTAATGGGCCTATATGAATCTTTGTTTTTGAGGATCTAAATCCCTAGTAACCTACCCTTTTCATTGCTGTAGTGTTTTATTAGCTTATTTTTTTTTTGCAGTACCGGGGATTGAACCCAGGGGGGGTTCTACCTCCGCGCTATACTCCTGGCCCTATTTTTTTATCCTTTATTTTGAAACCGGGTCTCAAGAAGTTGCGGAGGGCCTCACTAGGTAGAGAGAGAGAGAGAGAGAGAGAGCGAGCTGAGGCTGGCCGCGAACCCGGATCCTCCGGTCTCCGCCTCCCAAAGTACTGGGATTACAAGCATGCACCACCACGCCCGGCTTATTAACCTATTATTGAATGCAGCTGTATAAATAGATGCTGAGAGTATACCATCAACTAGTTCCTGCCTCTTTTGCTGTTTAGAAGCTGCTCAAGTACCCTTTGAAAATCAACATTAATGGCCCCAGTCCATACAGAACATCCTTCAAGTGTTGGTTTGTGTCATGAGGAGCCCAAAGTGGCCAAGAAATAGTTTTAACTTCCAGTTGAACGGAACTTTTGGTGCCTATGGATGCCTTCCTTCCTTGATATCTAACCACCTGCAAACTGAGCTCAAGCTTTTCTTCCTCAGTCATAAGGAATTCCCTTGGATTGAGTGAGAGAAGACAATGAAACAGGACAGATGTGAAGGAAGGACAGTGAAGGACAAACAAATGTGTCAAGCCATCTTCTCATGTGCAGCTCTTTAAAGTGTGCTTATTTGATGATTAATAGCTTGTCCAAACTTATGACTTTGTTGGCTACATAACACCTGGCTCACAAGCAGTAGTTCAAGTTGCAAGGCTGTTATGAAGTCTCCTATAGGGTGTTCAGCTTCCATACAGATTGAAAGCACTCTAGGAACTGTTTCTCAAAACAAACAAACAAAAACTCCAGAGAAGGAGGAGAAAGAGGAGGAGGAGGAGGAGGAGATGATGAAGAGGAAGAAGAAGAAAGGGAAGAAGGAGAAGGAGGAGAAGAAGGAGAAGAAGAAGAAGAAGAAGAAGAAGAAGAAGAAGAAGAAGAAGA
>PVJS01015410.1:0-38940 GCA_004027185.1 Glis glis
CACACACACACACACACACACACACACACACACACAAGAATCCATGCAAATTCACTGCTAATATTTTTTCTAAGCTTTACAACTAGACCATTTGCCTTGATTAATACTTTTATATTAATAATTAGTAGGCAATCAGAGGCCAGGTTTCTAACATTGTATTATTTTCTGGAACTTTTAGAAGTTGTCTATGGCTGTTAATTTGTAGAATTAAACACTAGTAATTTCTTATTTAAGTCTATCAAGTAGCAATTAACCTTTAACTCCCTCCATCTTTCCCATCTCAAACATTCCAACAACTGAAATTAAACTCTAATAAACTTCTGTCTTTTCATCAAAACTTGTACACACAAACATGCAAAGGTGGAGAAAATAATTGTAGGGTTGTTGTATGTGTATGGTATTTTGTCTCTATCCTCTGGCTGAGTATGTAGCCCTTAACACTTAGGTACAAAGACTCAGAGCATCACATTTATTTTGTCTTCAAATTCCTAGAGAGTGGAGATATTGGTCCTTCAGTGAATTCATCTTTAATACATTATCACCTTTTACTCTTCCCATGAAAATATTAATTTTACCTATAGGACACTGGGGTTTAAACAAGTTATGCACTCAAAACCCATTGGCCGCTAGAATCCAATGTCTATTACAGATTCAGACCCATCAGCTTCCCGAGTCCACAACCTGTGCAGTCCATGTGACACCAAATTTTCACTATCTATTAATGAAATAACTTATAATGCCAGAAAAAATGTGGACCTTGAATATGAAATATATAATCTCTTGCTAATAGAGATTATAAAATTATTTTGAAAACTAATTCTAGAATTTTACTTTCCTCCATCTAAGCTTCATCACTAAATTGCTTTAATTTTCAAACTGTCCAATTAGACAAGACTAACATTTCCCAATTACATTTTTATGATCTGTTTTTTGTTTGTTTGTTTGTTTGTCTGGTGGTATTGGGGATTGAACCCAGGGGCATTCTACCTCTGAGCTACATGTCCAGCCCTTTTTATTTTTTATTTTCAAACAGGTCTCACTAAGTTGCTGAAGTTGTCCTTGAACCTGCAATACTCCTGTCTCAGACTCCAAGAATGGTAATGATAATGTTTAAATTGTGACACATAAAATTATTTTTCATTAATTTTATATGAAAGAGAAAAATAACTTGGTTGACAGATATACAGAAAGGGAAGAAAGGAAAAGTAAAGAACATTAAGTACCACTTATGTTGCCATACATCATTTCATTTAATCTTTGAACAATAACCAAATAAATAAAATAATTATTCCTTTTTTTAGTTGAGAATAAAAGTTTGAGCGAGGTAAACTGACTCAATAAGCAGCATGGCTAGTGAATATCTTGCTTTGTAGGCAATTGTCCCCAAAGTTCATCACAACCAGGAAGTTCTGCACCAGGCCAGGTATGTTGTGAATGGGTGCTACCCTAATCAGATGCCCAGGCAGAAGACTAAGGCACTAGCAAGGAAAGACAATTTAATAGTAAACATGCTTTTCCTTCATAGTGTCTTCAGAATTAATTGTTTTGTTAACTGGTTTGTCTGGAATTCTTGTCTTTACAGGAAGATAGTAATGGATGATCCTGTGGCACATGGATAAGCCACAAGACCACCTGCAGAGAGCAATATTTATGTCAATACTTCCACAATAGCTAGGACATGGTTTCATTAAAGAAGGATCTAGAAATTTGGTAGCGTACTGGTTGGTAAGTCAAGTTGAAACTAATTTATAGGAAAAGTTCTTACAAAAACTCTTTTCAGAGCAAAAAGTCATAATACATCCAGTTTATGATGACATTGTTTATAATACCCATTAGGAGATACTTTAAAATGTTAAGAAATCACCAATGGCAATTGTAATGTAGAATCAATTGGAAGATGCATCATAATTTTAAGACTTCTAAAATGTGTGGAAATATGCATCTTAAAAACCATGAAGCCTTCCGCAACTTAGTGAGAACATGTTTCAAAATACAGAATAACAAATTGGGCTGGAGGTAGAGCTCAGAATGTCCCTGGCTTCAATCCCCAGTACCACCAAAAAAAAAAACCATGAAATATGGATATTAATGTGTTTTGATGTCAACATAAATTGGCATACTTTGAAAGGAAATACCGGTTTATCATGTTAAAATCATTATTTCTAATTCCAAATATTTTCATAAATAATCCTGCCAGCAGATTGATGAGAGATTCATGGGGCCATACCACAGAAAGCCCCAGGGAATAACAACAACAGGACAATATCAATTTATAACTTTAAACTTGTGCTGATCGTGAAGCAGACCATTGCCAACAATCAACTTTTTCTTATTTTATTATACCTAAAAATTTCCTATCCTGGCCCTCAATCTTAGTAACATCGATAGTCATTAAGTTGTATAAAACCAACAAGAGTAAGAAAGGCTGCCAAAGCTAAAAAAATAAAAAAGGAGGGGTGTATGTGACTTATCTATTTGCATTAAATTGCTCAAGAAACATCTCAGATTGACAGCAAAAAAACATCTTTTAGGTGACTTGCTCCACATACATATTGGTTACCTAGGATTCCAATGAAACATTTAGCTATTGTAGCCTTAGGGCATCCATGTATCGACAATTTACAGAAGTTTCTTCACCTAATTTGTTCTGCTATTTCTAAGGAAGAAAAAAAAACGACAGTTACCTTAGCAACTGCAAGGTTACATTTTATCTTGAAGCTGCAGAGCTTTTTCGAAATAATAATAATAAACTAAGGATATTTGTCCTGACATCCCAGCCTCGTTAGGTGATGCCTTTAGTAGTCAGGTTGAGAATAACATGCAGACATCTATTTCTTCCTGCTGCCCCACCCCAATAGCTTTTTGCACTTATTGTCTTCATTTTTTTTTCTTTATGGAAAAGGAGAGATCACCCATATCAAATATGAGTATAAAGAAATTGTCAGAGAGTGGCTTCCAAGAGTATAGTTTATCACAACTGACCTTCATTATTTCTGCAGAAGAGAAATTGGTGGACAATTGGCAATAGTTATAACAGGAAAATAAACATCCTGTCAAGTGTCAATGGCTAAAAAGTCAATTTCCAGCCCTAATGGAAGATAGCTGTAAGCCTGTCGGCAAGAGAAGAGATTTTTCAGAAAGTACTAAGTTAAAAACACATTTTAACAATTTAATTCGAAAATCACTCTGCAGGCTGCGCTTGCAGTTTACCTACTGGAGGATGCACAGGGAAGGGCCCTGGTCAGATATTTGCAGGTGACCAGCAATGCCTGAAGTACGACTGACTTGAAAGATAAAACTCAAGAACAGGGGAAGTGGACAGGAAAAGAAGGATATGATCTTTTTATTTTTTTTTTTCCTTGAAATGACTGAAACCCAAATGGAGGTAACCTCTGCTGGCCTTGGCTTCTCCTCCATCTTCTCCATCCTCGCACTGCTGCTCAGTGCTGGGACACAGCCCTGATCTGCCTGCGGCCCCCCTCCCTGCACCACCACCTGGAATTTTTCTCCAGGCAGTGAGCTGGGGCAGTCTTACCAGTCACACCAATCTGTATCCTGTCTCTCAGAGCACATTCCCCATCGTCTGATGTCAGAATTCTGAGTGCCACTGCTGTCCCTATACTGTACACAGCTTTTGTTTCAGGCAGGAGAATAAATCCAGTTCCTGCCATTCTATTTTAACCAGAAACCCAAATATTTTTCTCTCCCCTCACATTTAACTACACAGAGGTCTCTGACTACCTTGGCTGGTGCTCTGTTCTCCAGTCACTATGTCTAAATGATGGAACAGCATGATTAGCAAGAATCAATTTTACCCACCTTTGTGTTCTATGCCATTTTCAAGAAAAAAGCAAAACTATATGCAGACCTCCAAAACTAATAGCTATTAGAATTTACTTCAGAAATCATGTTTGTTTCTAAAAATGACTTTTAGGGCAATGTCAATTCCACAGCACTTATTCGTGATTTATTGTACCATGTATTCCCTCAGAACATGCTGTGTGCCTGGTTAGGTAGTCGCCCTGAAAACACTAAGATGGACAATGTGCAAGTGCGGCCTGGCCAGCTCATATCCCAGTGCTCCCCTTGCATAGTTTGCTAGTTCTGTGAAAGTATTCATGAACCCTGACTACTGTGTTCCACATAGTAGCTGGAGATAGATTTTGCTCAGGATGGTTCATTATTGGTTTGGGACCCATCTTCAAATGTCTCAATTTAAAGATGAAGAAATAAGGAATAGGGGATTGGGGGTCAAGCCACAGGTCAAAGGAGAAGTGACTGTTAAATAGCAAGCTTGATACTACTGAAGTGTTGACCATTGTTGAAATATTGAATGTTGCTAATACGTTCTGAATGGAGGCCCCTCACTCTTTAATGATCTTTCTGTCACACCAGAGTGTCATCCTGCCTGGACTGCAGGCTAGTATATTCTTTCTCACTTTCAGACTTGGAATTTTATTTCCTGCTTATTTATATAAAAATTAACTCATCCTTCACTGAATAAAACTCACCTGTGAGCTGGGTATGCTGTCACACACCTGTAATACGAGTACTTGAGAGGCTGAGACAGGCAGATCGCAGGTTCAAAGCCAGTCAGGGCAACTTAGCCAGGCCCGTAGCAACTTAGTGAGACCCTGTTTCCATATAAAAAATAAACTAGGGCTGAGTGTAGCTCTAAGGTAGAATGCCCCTGGGTTCCATCCCCAGCACCGCAAAAACAAAACAAACAAAAGACCTTACCTGCTGTTTTCTTATCTTTATAGCATATCCTTCAGTCCCCACCTCAAAGCTAAGGAATGCCTTCATTTTAGCTTGTTTCTAATTTAATAAATTGGAAACAAATTTATTAAATCGTTTCACACTTAATAAATTGGAAAATTTTATGAAATAATGATGAGTGGAAAGATAAAAAGTAGCCGGGCGTGGTGGCGCACGCTTGTAATCCCAGTACTTTGGGAGGCAGAGACCGGAGGATCCGGGTTCGCGGCCAGCCTCAGCTCTCTCTCTCTCTCCTTAGTGAGGCCCTCCGCAACTTCGTGAGACCCGGTTTCAAAATAAAGTATAAAAAATAGGGCCGGGGGAGTAGCGAGGAGGTAGAACGCCCCTGCGTTCAATCCCCAGTACCACAAAAAAAAATAAGAAAGATAAAAAGTCTCTATATATTGTGATGAAATTTTATTTGGAAATATATAAAATTATACACACATACAAAGACCATAAGATAATATGACAACATATTAATATATATATATATATTTAAATCTGGGTACTAATTTATGGGTAATTTTTACTTTAGTGCCCATACTTTTTTCTGTTTTCAAAAATTATGACAATTAGTATGTATTTTATATGAAGCAAGGAAAATAAAATTATTCTTAAAACCAACCTTTAAAATAATCATCTATCTCCTGATCAAAATCTTCCATGATTAGCCTAGTTTATTATTTACAATACTGTACTGTGAAGCATAGCAAATATTATGATACATTTTTCATTTATTGCCTATGAATTGCAAAGGAAAATAAAATAATAAAGAAAGCTGACTTTTATTGCATTCATACTATGTGCTACATTCTGTTTTATACTGATATATGTTTTATCTCATTTAATCCTCAGAATAATACTTTTATAGTTTTCATTTCATACATGAGAAAACTCAAACATAGGAAGAGGTAAATTTATGTAAAGTTTTACAGCCCGAAAGTGACAGAGACTGAGTAGGTGATCCCACAGTCTGTGATCCAAACTATCACAAAATAAAAAATAAAAAAACAAATAATTATAGAGTTTGCCTGCTTCAACAATATTAAAAATAACTGTTGGGCAGGGATGAAGTGTTAGTGAAGAGACTTATTAATACAGGTTGTTTAATATCACGTCCTCATAGGAATAACACAAGCACCTACCTCAAATGACTATTTTAAAAGTCACAATCACTATGAATTACATTATAATGTGAGGCTATAATGCACCAATAAGGCATAAAAATAATAAAAAAGCAATGACTAAAAATATTTAATATATAATTTAACATGAGTGCCTAGTACACAGACAGTGCTCTATAAATGCTAACTAATATTATTTCATATATGTTCTAGCTAGTATGGATTTAGTTAGGATGGAATAGCTTAGCAGATTTTCTTTGAGTAGGATGAACTAACAACATTGATCCTAACAAAATCTGTTCACTATAAGCTTTTCTGCAAAACTTTTCCTATACTGTCAAGATTTCTGTAGCCATTTCTTTTTGAGGTTACTTTCTTCTTGAAAATCAGGAGCTTTGCTTTACATTTTTATTTTTAAGTGAGTGGATATGAATTGGCTGTCATAATCAAAAGAGAAATGTGTCAATTTTTCATATTTAGTCTTTAATTTTATTTCAAATGAACCAATGAGCCAACAAGTAAACAAGCAAATAAGAAATGAGAGATCCTGGCTCAAATTTTTTCTGTTTAGTAAACAGGTTAAATTTTGTTAAAGTTAACTTTAGATCCTGCTATTTATGAAAACAAGGGGTTACATTTCTAGTGACTACTAAGA
Organism: Glis glis; assembly: GCA_004027185.1. Classification (NCBI taxonomy): domain Eukaryota; kingdom Metazoa; phylum Chordata; class Mammalia; order Rodentia; family Gliridae; genus Glis; species Glis glis. The sequence goes on from PVJS01015410.1 coordinate 6,541, forward strand.
TCTTACTGGAAATTTCTCTTCCATCTCTATTTTTTTTTCTTCCTTCAACATTCCAACATCAAGTGACCTCAAATTCAGTCCATTTTAAAAATAACTTTCTCAGGCTTTGCAAAGAAGGACTAATTTCTGTAGCCACCAGGATGTTTCTGGAGCCATGGTTGATTGATAGCTTATAAAGCCTTTTTTTGCAGACACTGGCCAGTCTGAACTTTTCATCTGGTGTGCTTGATTTCCTTTGTCCTACTTTCCACAGTGACTTATTCTGTCCTTGAGCTCTAACTCTGATTTAATTTAGGCCTCAGAGTGTGAAAAGATGGTTAAACTTAACCATCTTTTCACACTCTGAGGCCTAAATTAAGCGATGAGAATAATGCCTTCAATGGTGCATGGTGATGGGGAAGTGAATCCCTGATTCTGTGGCATTATTTATGTAATAACTCCACCACCAAGTGCAGCCAGAGAGACATTCCAGAACTTCCCATGTACTTACATGAAACTAGAAAGCATGGTGGTAAATGCTCACATAATGAAGATGGAAGACATTATTTTACAGGCCAAAGCAAACATGACTTACTACTTTTGAAAAGAGATAATCGATGTAAAATATAAATATATTACTTAATGCTAGAAAACAATTGATACTTTTTAAAACATCTCTTATACACTATATCATTAAATATTCACTCATAACAATACTGCAATATAAAACATTTCTTGAGTCTTACAGCTATCCAACTATTAAAGACCTTGCTATTTATGAAGTGAACTCTAGTGTTCTCTATTTCAATCTTCCTTGCATTTTGTTTACTTAAAAATAAATCCAGAGAACTTCCTATATAATGGACCCAAAATGTAATCCTATTTATTCTATCAGTTAACTCTTATCCATGTTTTGCTTCTGAAAAATGGTAGCAAAACACCTTTACAGATGTCATCATAGAAAAGGCAAGACACAAGAGAGTCTCAGTAAAAAGGTTATTTAGTAATGACAAGTGTTAACAGGAAGGATTACCTTTTAGAGAAGAAGATGGTTTTGGACTATCTCCATCTCAATATTTTCAAAATATGCCTCTTTAATATGCAGAACTAAGAACAGTTGTGAAATATTAGTACAAATAGGCCATGTCATTTTGGAAGCTATACACCACCATGTCCAAGACCCAGGCTACATATCTCTCATATTTCAAAGGATTCTTAGCATTTCCTTTCACCACCCAGTAAGTTTATGGTCAAAGAATCAAAAGGGCACTGGAAAAGTGTCAAGAGATCTCAGTTAAAGCAGTCACTTTATCTTGGGTAAGTTGCTTCCTTTTTTTTTTAAGACATAAGCTTACTCTTCTGTAAAACAAAAGTGCTGATCTCCAGAATATTCAAATCTATTCCAGTGCTAGTATGTTGGCGTAAGTGTTAGAAAAGAATTCTGCTGAGAAAAGAAGATGAATTCTCAGATCAAATATCAATGACTTAGAAACTATGATTCAGCTTAAATGATAGACACACAAAGTCTGACTCACTAGGCACAGTGTTATGAATAGGTAATTTTCTTTTCACTCCTAATAACACTCTTATTTTATAAAAGAACTTGAAGTGGTTTAAAATAACTCACCTGGGATAACTCAAAATGATTTAAGAAGAAGGATTAGATATCACACAGCAAAGAAATTGTGATACTACAATCTGAGGTGAAGTGATTAGTGAAGCTCTTAACTTCTGTATTGTTATCTATTACTACATAACAAACTACTCTAAGACTTAGCAACTCAACATCAAACCTATGTTCCCTTGCTCAGTCTGTAGGTCAGGAATCAGGTAAGGCTTAGATGGGGGCTTCCAGCTCCAGGTCGCTCATGAGTTTGCAGTCAGGGTATGGTTGGGAACTATGGTTTTACATGAATCCTGGCTGGTGTTGTATGGTTGGAAATTATGGTCTTGTATGAATCCTGACTGGGGTTGATTTTCTTTCCAAGCTCACTCACTTGCTTATTATCTAGACTAAATTCTTTGCAGACTGTTGGAATGCGGTTCTCACATCTTTACTAGCTGGTGACCAGAGGTCTCCCCCAATTCCTTGCCATGTAGGCGTCTCTACAGGGTGGTTTACAACAGAGCACTGACTTTCCACAGAGCAGGTGAGAGAGAGTACTCAAGATGCAAACCAGTCTATATAACCTAATCTCAAATGACACTCCTGTACTCATTCTGTATTCTGTTAGAGGCACGTCAGTAAGTCCAGCCCATACTCGGGGGGGGGGGAGGTATTACAAAAAGGCATGAATACCAATAGGCAGGGAACATGGGATGTCACCTTAGAGGCTGCCTAAAACAACTCTACAGTCGAAGCAAAGACATAAAGACACTCACCATATGTTTCTTACTACATGAAAAGAATGATAAATTCATTCTTTAGGGAAATGCCTCCTGTTTCTAGAATATATCGTTTTTGTTGTTTTTGTACTTTTACTGGTGCATTATAGTCTCACATCATAATGTAGTTCATAGTGATAGTGACATACATGTGCACAGCACTTGGTGGACTTTCCCCTGACTCCCTCCCTTTCCCACCTCCTTCCCCACAGAAGGTATTGAGATTGGGACATTGGTAGTCTCACATATGTACATAATGGTAATGGAAGTGATTCCTTTATTGATCCTCATCCCACCCCCCCTTCCCCTAGACCACCTCCCTGGTTCCACTGGAGTATCTCCTCCATTATCTGAAGTCCCTCTGATATCCCAATTACTCCCTAGCTTGTGCATGAGAGAAATATATAACCCTTCACTTAACATAATGTTCTCTAGGTCAATTCATTTTCCTGCAAATGACATTATTCTTCTTTATTGCCAAGTAGGATTCCATTGTGTGTATATCCCATAATTTTGTAATCCGTTAATCTGTTGATGGACACCTAGCTTGGTTCCATAATTTGGCTATTGTGAATTGTGCTGCTATAAACATGGATATGCATATATTAATATAACATTCTGATTTCAGTCCCTTATGAAAGATACCCAGGGGTGGTATAACTGGATCATATGGTAGATCCAGTCCCAGTTTTCTGAGGAATCTCCACACTGATCTCCCTAGCAGCTGCACTAATTTGCAACCCCACCAACAGTGTAGAAGATTTACTATTTCCCCACATCCTCACCAGCATTTATTGTTGTGTGACTTCTTGATGATTGCCATTCTGTTTGGGGTTAGATGGAATCTCAGTGTAGTTTTGATTTGCATCTCCCTGATTGCTAATGATGTTGAAGATATTTTCATGTTATTTATTGGTCTTTTGCATCTCTTCTTTTGTGACATGTCTATTTTTAGTTCAACTGCCCATTTGTTGACTGGGTTGTTTTTTTTTAGTGCTAAGTCTTTTAAGTTCTTTGTATAATATAATATATCTAAAAGAGATTTTTCATATGCATTTGAAGTAATGATCACTGAACAATAAATGTACAATCCCTCAACAGTTGTTTTATGCAATATTCAGAAGGCCCTTCGGGGTCATATTAATATATTGGTGTTTTTCAAAACTTTAGCCTGCTTTATATGGCCTGTTTGTGTACAAAGGTAAATATTTGGATACACTTCAGTTGTACTATAAATCAAATCTCTGAGTGATGGGCAGAGTTTTTTCTTTTTTTACCTTATAAGCACCCCAAATAATTCTGATGCATCAGACCTAGAAACAACATTTCCTTAGATGTTCTCTCTGAAGAGTCAATTGTTCCTTCTGATTTTTTGGCAGACACTACAATACAGACCTAGCCTGTGTGACTCAGGCATTTTAGTCAATTTTTTATGATTTCCAACAAATCAGTATCAGTAAAACAAAAGATTAGAATATGAAAGTCAGATAAAATGTTTTGTTTTCAATAACGGAATTAAAATAACTAATCAGGGATAGCAGAGTTACATATTTGAGTTCCATGTCTTTAAGTTTTAGTTGTAATAATGCTAATAGCATTTTGTGTTGTATGAAAAGGTTTATCCACAAATACATTCTTTAATACCAGTTACCATTTCACCATTCTGATGTTAATCCATGTATATGTCATGAAAATACATGAATTATAAAACATGTTCTCATTTATCAAAATTCTTTTATCAAAATTCTTATTTAACTATAACTTTTTAAAGGGGTAGGGCTTTCCAGAAAAGTGGCACACTTAAATAAATTTTATTTCAGGTAAGCAATATGCAACTGATTGTTTGTGCTATAGACCATATCAACCAGCATTCATTCAAATACTAGGTTGAATCATATAGCATATGGATAACTGTTGAATACGTATTGGTGTTTTCAGCTAAATCTTTATGATTTGGAAAATGTAGCATGACTTTGTGGAAGAACTAGAACTAAAGATACCATAGTAAATTGGGATCATATGTAATTATGATTCATATCAATTACACATGTAAAAAGCTTACCATGAACTATTTCTAAAGTATGCCATTACAAAATAAGAAAACTGCTACAGAATAACTAATTAGGACAGCTTCAAAAATATCTATTCAGCAGTCCCATAAGCAACATGGACAAAATTTTTAATGTTATATTTACCACTTGCCTGGAATTGATTTAAAACTGAAACTACCCTTCTCACATACAATGCAGGAAAAAATGCTTAATAATTAAACCAAGTTTGCCAAACCTCATGAAAATATACACAGCAGCAAAACTGGTGATGCAACTATTTCACACATATTGAGTGAATTACTGCCTCGAGCTATAAAGAGTATGGGAACAACAAAATAAAAGTAATAGCAACTCTAGCTGTTAGCATAACCAGAAATAGGAAGCTCTTTCATTTGTAAAAGGAAAGGACATGTTTTCTGGTCTCTAAAAGAAAAAGCCTGCAATATTTTCTCCTACTTCAATATTTAAAATCTGTTACTTTTACTGGTTATGTATTAGATTACTAACGTGTTCTTAAATGTTTTTGGTATTAGTAGGCCTTCTCTGCCATTAGCCACACAATCTAGAATTTCTAGTAATATGTAGAAACATTTGATAATACAGGCGGTGGCGGACTTGAGTATTTGCTTTCATAGTAGATAATGCCAAACCTAGAAGGCCAAACCAGACTTTCCACCTCACAAGGAAGACTGACACTGCTTTGCCAGCAGATACAGAGAACTTATGACATTGGTGAGAATAAACTCCTTTAGGTTCTTAAAAAGTTGGTATCATATTACCCACTGTGGTATTCTGACTAAAATTTTCATCTTTATCATCATCATTATCCAATGTGAACCCTAACTGGAACCTTTTCATGTGCCAGATATACTGGCTTTTGACAACACTAAGACAAGACACAGGCTGGCCCTCTGAAGAGCTCTCAGTTAAGTGGGTTTGTCAATGCTGTATTTCTGAGGAATACTGGATTGAAATTAAAGATTTCTGAATACATAATTTTTATAATTTTATGCATTATACCTATATAGGCCCAGAAAGGACATCAGGACAGTTATAAAATAAATCTATTAAAAATAAAATTCTGGGTGATGTCAATGATGATGAAAAATGGCTCTGGCAAAGTTACACTAACTTTATTAATCAGCCACCACTTAATCCTACTCCTAGATTACCTGAATTTTCTCTCAAATATATTCACTTGATATCCAAAGAACACTGCACCCTTCAATAGTAGTGATTTTGGAATATACCTATGATGTAATCTGACCACGAAATTATATGCTTGTCAAAATTGTATTAGATGGGCATGGTGGCATAAACTTGCAATCCCAGTACTTGGGAGGCTGGGACAGGAAGATCTGGGCTAGCCTCAGCTACTTAGTGAGGCCTCCGCAACTTAATGAGACCCTGTTTCAAAATAAAGAATAAAGGCCGGGCGTGGTGGTGCACGCTTGTAATCCCAGTACTTTGGGAGGCAGAGACCGGAGGATCTGGGTTCGCGGCCAGCCTCAACTTTCTCGCTGTCTCTCCCTGTCTCTCTCTCTCTCTTTCTCTGTCTCTCCTTAGTGAGGCCCTCCGCAACTTCGTGAGACCCGGTTTCAAAATAAAGTATAAAAAATAGGACCGGGGGTGTAGCGCGGAGGTAGAATGCCCCTGCGTTCAATCCCCAGTACCGCAAAAAAAAAAAAAGAATAAAAAATAGGGCTGGGGGTGTTGCTCTGAGGTAGAATGCCCCTGGGTTCAATCCCCGGTACTGCCAAAAATAATAATAATAATAATAATAATAAATCAATTGTATTTATTCCCAAACATTCATATTCCAGTTATATATAATATTCTAATTACATAATTTAATTTTTACAACAAAAGATGAGTACAGAAATAAGGAATTATAGCCAGATGTGATGGCATATACCTATAGTCCCAGCTACTTGGGAGGCTGAGGCAGGGGGAATACTTATGCCTAGGAGTTTGAGACCAACAAAGGCAACATAGTGAGACACTTGTCTTAAAAAAAAAAAAAGGAAAAAAGAAGGAATTGTATCTATGAAAATTAGGTCAAAACTTTTAGAATGACTCAGTAAAGACTAATGATTAAAAGGTAGAATTGAAAGGTATTGTTGGTTCACTAACCCAGCACCTATTTCCAGGATGTTTTCCATTCTGAGCCTTCACTAAAAGTGAGGTGACGTCATCTAAAATACTAGCAAATTGAGCTGGTCTTCTGGCACAGTAATGGACAATGAGACATAAACACTCACTAATTGGCATTGTCTTAATATTTTCAGGCTGTTATAGCAAAACATCTTGAACTGGAAATTTATTTTTCCAGTTATGGAGACTGGTACATACACTTTCAAGTACCAGCAGATCCACTGTATGGTGAAGGTCCACTACCTGGTTGATAGACAGATGCCTCTCTTCTCATTATGTCCTCACATGGTGCAAAGAATGAGGAAGATCTCTAGGGCCTCTTTTCTAAGGGTACAAATACCATTCCTGAGGGCTCCTCCTTTATGACTCAATACCCAAAGGCTCCATCTCCAAATACCACTATATTGTGGACTCGGTGTCAACATATGAATGGGGTGGGGGGCACAAACATTCAGTCTAGTAGATGCCTTCTTCATAAAAAAGATATTTATCCCTAGAACATGATCCTGATGTTTGAACTCCTGACAGCCACTTGTGATTGTAAGGAAAAGACCAAGAATTCCCAGGAAAAATGTCCTATCCTGAGGCATTTGCCACTTACTTTCAGTCATTTATGAGGCAAAGGAAGAAGAGAGTACTAAAAGAAGAAAGGGAGGGAGGGTGGAAGGGAAGAAGGAAGAAAAAAGGAAGGAAGGAAAGAAGGTAGGGAGGGAGGAAGGAAGGAAGGAAAGAAGGAATGGAGGAAGGAAGGAAGGAGGAAGGAGAAAGAGGAAAGAATTTATGTAAACTGCAGGGTATCTTGGGTTATTTGCAGTTGAAAGCATTGTGAGACCCAGGAGTGATGGTGGGGGAGGGAACCAGCTCTTTTCATTCAGATGCTTCATGATTGCCTTCAGTTATGTTCTGCAAAATCAACAAAAATTTCAAAATCATATGAATTTTATTGATGCAAGAAAAATGGGAATATGGCAATCCAACCAATAGACCCAAAATATCAGTGAATAAATGTGTATTAATATAGATAGACTGATAGATATAAAATTTAGGTATACATGCATCACTTTAAAAAGTTCACACTTAAAATGATGCTTTCAATAAATCAATAAATGCCAGACATAAAAAAATTAAAGTTTTTATTTTTACTAGATTCTAGGGGAAAATCAGATAAAATATAGACAAGATGCCCAAAATCAACATTAAAATATAAATTTTTTGTGTTTTCATCTCAAACTTCAATAAAGTTGTAAATACATAAATCAGAAGAGGTAGATTAAAAGTTTGGAAATAAATATTAAAATTAATTTCTAAGGATACATTGAATGATATGATCTGTATTGTTATATGATTCTTAAAAATATTTAAGGAAACAATAATTTCTGTTGATGCCTCTGAAATTAATTGAAGAGTATTTCTTGACAAATATCTACTATATTTGGATACATGGAGTTAGAGATGAAGAAACTAGCCCAATTCTTCAGCTTTAATAGTAGTGTAGTCTAAAAAAGCCCTGAAGAGAGGGCATGAAGTTTGTGCATACACATTCGATGATATTTACCTTATGAGTTCTAGGAAACTTGAACAATTTGAAATAGCTTCAAAATAGTAACCATAAATCTGTTAATCTCTAATTTCCATCAGTCTGTTTTGTCATGCAAAGTAACATAGAGATAAGACCATTCCTCATACATGGTGCACCAAGGTATATCACTCAACAGCCTGATAATCTTCTGGTTTCTGTGATAATACATGCTAAAATTTTTATACTTTTATTGCTGCATTGTAATTATACATCAGACTGAGGTACAGAGTGATAGTGATACGCATGCATACAACACTTAGTACTCTTCCCTCCAGATCACACCCAACCCCTCCCTTTCTCCATACATATCATTGAGATTGGTATTGATAATTTCATGCTAATTTTATCGAACATTTTTCCACTTCAAAAGCCTTTTGTATAAATTGCCACCCTTGCTGCCCTCCTCTGGGCACACTCTGTCAGCATACCAGAATAATAATAAACTTGGAGTTCACCTCAGTATTTCCATATCCAACTTGTTACCAACCAAAAGATAAGTATCTTTTGAGTTCACAATATCTCCTTGAAAATTCCAGATAAGTTCTTCTATTATCCCCCTTCATATAGATATTTAACATATATTAATGAAGCCTAGATTACATTTCCATTTTGATTACATATCTTTCATGTACATCCTTGGTCATGAGTTCTCCATTTATTTTTGACTTATGTTTTTGTCTGAATTCAAATGATCAGTGATAACTAATTTAATTGAACCCTTTTTGCTTTTATGTAACAGTAAAACTAGTAGTCTCCACTGGGAGGAAAGGGGATTTATAATGAGCCAGGATCCAATCTAGGTGTTCTAAATACATTAACCTGCTTTACACAGGGTAAGAATTATTACCTCTTTAAAAGATGAGTAACAAGAGAGTCAATGAGCTAAAGTATATGGTAAACACACACACAAATATAAGATTATTCTATATATCTATTTTGGTATCTAATATCAAAAGATATTGAAAAGGGGATCAAAGAGATCTAGGTATTCCTCTAGAGCTATGCTACACACACAGTGGTCCACAGACCAGCAGCATCAGCTCTTTTAGACCTTCCTGCATTCAGACTGCTGCTCCTGATCACTGCTCTGTTACCATAACTGTAGGGTAAGTGCACCAAATAACAGACTACTCATAACTTCTAGCATCATGCCAGGTAGGCCCTGGGCTTTACATTTTGCTAGGCAAAGGGTCAATCATTCAAGGTCTACTTGAAAGACAAAGATTCTCTTTACCAAATTCAATGCTTCATATTAACTGGATGAAGGCCTGTCTTTGAGGAGAGATTATTAGAAACCCAGCCATTAATCATATCCTAAAGCCCACTTGATAGCTAGTTACCTCTGCATCTTTTGGATAGGAGGATGAGTACTAGGTCTCCTGACTAGAGTCTCCCATTGTTACTAGGGTACAATGAGATAGGGCTCATGTATTTCTTAAAAGTTCCATCAAGCACTCTATTTCAGATAATCACACAAATATTTTGGAAATAGATAACAACAATGTACTACAAGTTTCAAAAATCTAGAAGACAGGATTTTTAAAGTTTTCCCCATAAAGAAATGATAAATGTTTAAAATATGCTTAACTTGATTTAAACCTTACACAATGTATACATGTATTGAAACATCACATGATACCCCATTAAGATGTATAATTTTATATTTCATGTTTCAGTTAAAGTAAATTTAACTTTCCCAACTACTGTATTTTAATAAGATCCGTTTAATAAGATCCATTTTAATAAGAGTCAATTATATTGAAACTATCCTTGCATTACTAAAACTCCCGTTGATGGTATCATGGAATTCATTTATGATCTTTATGTTTCTGTTTACTAGTATTTCTCCAGTAGCTAAATAATATTTAAAAGAGACATTTTCCTATGGTAATAGAAAAATAATTTTCTTACTTATATTATCTCCATGAGATAGTATCAATTAAGTAATGGCCAGAAAATGCCTTTTGAATTTTGGAATTCCACAGCTAGTTGATTTGAACATATAAAGATATCAATCTTTATGTGATTGTCCTATACTATATCTACTTAGTAATTCATAAACCAAGATAAGTCAGGAGTTAGTTAATATATAACCACATGTCACCTGCCAAATAGGACACAAACAAACACTATCTGAGTGTATGTGCACTCACACAAGACGTGGTGGCATATACAGGTTTTACAACTTTATTTTTTCTTATTCTCCAGGAAAATTAGTTTCATCCCCAGAGGGCAATCTGTCATTCTCTCAGCCTTTCTACCTTTCACATTCCTCTACCTTTACTCATACTCATCATGCCTAAGTGGTCTTTCTATATTTTATACTTGGAATGCCACTTCTTTTTATCATTAAAAAATCTGCCTCAATCGCTATTTTTTCAGTTTCCCCAATCAAAATATTTCTTTTGTACACACCCTTTTATGCTTACATTATTTACATGTCTCTGACACTGAATTTTAAAATTATGCAGGATAACAGTGTCAGTGAATGAGTGGCATGGGGTTCTCCATTGCAAATTTACCCTGCCTCTCGTACTTCTGAATGTACTGTAATTTCAACTCTATAGAAGAAATATATTTTATTTGCACCTACACATATTGTTTCATTATGATATACACATCTACTACTGTAGAATGTTAATGATTGTCATAGTGGTTATAGACAATGTTCTGGAAAGTGAAGATCCTGCTGATACCTTGAGGACATCCATGATGTCCAGCTCACCTGCAGTAGCAGCCATGGCCCGAACTCACATGGAGAGTGTTGTAATGATCTCTGCAGGCATCCAGTTCTTTTCAGAAACATTAAGGGGAATAATTCACACACCCACACCTATGCTGCCAGACCCCAGGGAGACTTGCTTTTCCACTTGCCATAAACTGGAAAGAAACTTATTTCACAGTTGCTTTAGCATTAAGAAGAATTTTTTTTCACCACACATTCTCATTACCAGAGAGTTTTCATATGATCACACAAATGGTGATCTTAATACACATATCAATGAGGAAGAGAATCATGAGATCAAAAATGGATTCCAGTTAAAAGAATCCATTGAATTCCTAGGAGTTTTCTTCTCTTCTTTCATGGAAATGGAAGGCTATTCATTCATATCTTCCCAATTACTAATGCTATGTTTCTTTAGTGCATGGGTTATAAGAGGAAGTATTCTGTGTCTTCTGGCTCTCAGTGTTGGATCTGATTTTAGATTTGCCCTTTTCATTCACTAGAAGCACAGAAGTGAGGCTGAAGAAGGGGAGACATAAGGGCACACACAATGATGGTCAGCAGAAGAGGAGGCAGGAAACTAAAGACAGGTAGTAGAATCCCATGGCTAAAGGAAGCTAGCTGGAAATCCCACATCCTTTGGTTTGTCTTTATTTAAAATCCTGAAGGAGAAGAAAAGAGAAGCAGTTAAAAAAAACTATACGATAGCAAATGTTATAAATAATTTTATTGCCAGACAGTTTATAGTATGAGTGGGTTAACTAATGAAAACTTAAAGAAACATCATGAGGATTGCTAACTTTTCAACAGAAACACCTTGAGTTTTTCTAATGTTAAATTTGATTTTGTGTACGTAGGACAAAATAGCTTAGGCAAAGGGAAAAAATATTTGGGAATTTAACAGAAGTTATCAACTAAACCACAAGCCACTATGAGAATTATAAACCATGTTTAAATAACCATATAAGGGCCCTAGAATGTTACTACAGAATGTACCTAATGATGTCTCCAAAGGAAACAATTGAAAAGTTTCCCGGATTCAAGTTAGAACAAAGGGGATCAAATGGCTTTATTGTCATGCAACATTTTGAATCTGACAACAATGTAATAACTTGTGGTTTGCAGTTAACTAAGCATATAATTTGACTCCATTTATATGTTTATGTTTATACAGTAAACACAATTCAAACATAATAATAGAGTATTTTGAAATCTATTCCCAACAAAACAAACCATATAATTACATATTTATGCTAGTTACTGCCAGACAATAGGACATAAGCTCAGAATACAAATGCTTAGGGAGCAAGGTTGGAAAGCTCCCTGAAATAAATACCCCAAATGATAGGGGTCACTACTTCAGAGCCCTCAGCTGTTCTGCTTTCTTTAAGAATCACTTTCTAAGAGAAACAAGTCCATCATTTTTCATATGTAACTTAGAAACATTGGCTGCAATAAAAACTACAGAAGAGCAAGATGGAAGAAGAGATGGGAAGTATTTGATCAACTGAGTGAAGTCAAAGTCTGCTATTTGAACTGAAGACTACTGCACTCACCAATAATATGCTAACTACTTTTATGATAATAAGTGGAATAAGTTCCTAATTCTTTCACTCCTTTTGACCCTTTCATTTTCTCAGTCCAGCCTGCAATTACACTGTCAACTATGAGTATGATTGCTATTATTCCACAATATCATGATTTAAATCCAGTGAGATGATTCAGTAATAAAATACCAGTGAATATAAACTTATTTATGTGAAACATAAGCTAAAATATTATATATATATATATAAATATCTTAGATTCATGATAATCATAAAAAGGAAAAATTCCAATCATAATTTTAATAATCCAGCCAAAAGATATAGAATCCCAATGGACAAAATGAAATCATTCAATGTCATAGTCCATTTGGGCTGCTATAGGAAAGTACCATAGACTCAGTGGCATATGAAAAACAAAATTGATTTCTCCCAATTCTGGGTTCTGGAAGTTTGAGTTCAGGGGGCCAGCATTGTTGGGTTCTGGTGAAGGCTTTCTTCAGGATTACAGGCTTCCAACTTCTTCTTGTATTCTCCCATGGCAGAAAGAGGGTCAGAGGTTCTCTAGGGTCCTGTCTATAACAGCACTGCTACAGCTGGAATTTACTATAGAAAATGAAAATGATCTTGTATCTCTCAAAATTACAACTCAGATTATGCTTTTAATATTTTATAACTCTAAATGTAAAATTGTGTAGAAAGATAATGTCAAAGAAGTAAAATAATGAATATCACATTTGTTACAAAATAAAGTCTGCACTGCAACAAAAGATAAAAACAAAATAAAGGAGATCAAGTGAATTGAGGAAGAGATAACAGACCTGAGTCTTGGTTCTCACTTAAAACTGAATAAGTTAAAGAAATAATAAGACAACCAAATTCTACATAAAATATTTCATGTCTTAATATATAATTCAAAGTAAATTTTTGTGATCATCTAGTTAGGTTGTTTATACTGATAAAATAAATACATTTTATCAGAGTGACAAAGGCAAATCATCTTTTTTGGAGGCTTTGTAATTCAATAGAAGTTCCTTGAAGGAAAAGTTTGTACCTGGTTTATCCTTGCAATTCACCACAAAGTGAGGAGCACATATAAGCATTCAAGTATCTGAAGGAGGTCCTGCGAAAACCCATTATAATACACATTTAAAGTTATTTTCATCCTATTTACAAAGATGAGTCTCTATGATCTGAGAAACACTTTATTTAAATTCATTTAAAAATTGGTTATGCATTTGTTCCTATTTTATATTCTTAAAATTGCCCATTATATTTTGCATTATTAATTATATTTCTTAAATGCTTATCAAGTAATAGATCTAGTTTTAAGTGGTGAATCCCAGTGAATACATAGATGAACACATGTCAGTGTGCTTTCCAACATATCATATTTCAAACTATAAGCATGATACAGCTTTGGGGTGGGGGAAAACTTTGTTTTCCTTCCATGTTCCATACAACAGCCCTAGCAATCTCAAAACATGAATGAGCTCTTACTACTCTCACTTCTTAGGCCCTCTAATGGCTTCTCCTTACACTTAGAATATAATCCAGACTCCTAACTAAGGCTGTGAAGCCCTTTTCTTACTTGGCCACTGTCTCCTCTTTCACCCTATCATTTCATAGGGTTTTTGTTCTTATTTGCAGCATCTCAGGTAATTTCCTCTGCAAGGGATCCTTTTTCCCAAGATATTCTCATTGATGACTTTTTCCATCAACTGGGGCTCAAGTCAAATATTATATATTCCAAGAGGTTCAGCCTGGCAATCCAAGAATATCAGGCCCTTCATACCCCACTTCCTATGAACTGATCACATTTTCTCTAACACTGACTACCAGCTGATACAAACTTGTGTTCATGTAGTTTTATGAATTGTCTGCCTCGCTTCCATTACATTTCATTAAAATGCGATCTCCACAAGAGGAGATTTTGTATTATTTTGTATTATTTGTATTTTGTATTATTTGTATTGTATTATTCACCATTGTATCTACCCCTACAACAACAAATGGTGCTCAAACAATATTTAAACAAGTGAATATATAAGACATAGTATTCTTTTAACTCAAGCCCAGAAAATGAATGGCAAGAGTAAATTTCAGAGATGTATATGTTAGTCTATGATAGATATTAACCTTTTCAATTTTTATGTCATGTAGGCTCATATATCATGTAGGCTCGAGAAGCAACTTAATATTTAGTGAAATGATGATGACACCAATCACAAATTAGCAAAGATCTTTTATAAATCACCTTGAATTAATTAGACATTTGTAGTGTTCAGTGCTTTAGAGCAGTCAAACAGGCAGATGTCTGGAACAAACCTCTAAACATTCAATCAGTGGCCTTTTCCAAGGCAGTATTAAAATACCAGAATCAGTAGGAATCAAGCTGTGGAGCGCTCACAGAGCAAGGGAGAAAATGGAAACTCTTAATATGGGCCATAGGAGCAGAACTTTGGTACTAATTGATGACAGTGGTATAGCTTGATGATTAGAAGTACAATAAAAAAACTAATGTATGTTTGTGTTTTATTTGGTTGGTGGTTTATTTGCTTCCATAGTGTTTTCAGTTTTGAACTTTTATTAAGAATCCCTTACATAGGAACAAGGGGAAATGTTTGTCAATTATGCAAGTTAGTAGCAAATCAGAAAGTTTGAAGATCTAAATATCTTATTTTTTATGTTTTTATTGGTGCATTGTAGTGTCACATCACAATGAGTATCAGTTTGGTGTTAATATACATGCACACAGCTCTTGTTGTCCCTCCCCCCCGGTACCCCCTCACATGTAGCACTGAGAATGATGTTAGTATAATCTCATATACACATTGTTTATGACAGTAATTCCATAGATTCACTTCTTTCTTACCCTTACCCTTCCCTTGTACCCCTTCCCTTGCACTACTGAGCAACTTAGGGAGTAGTGGGGACACAAAAGGGACTCCAATAAATATCTTATTTAAGTATAAATAGGATATAATATGCTCTGTATCAATTTAAATACAAGGCAAAAACATTTCTGAATTATTCACAAAGGTATTAAAGCTTTGCCCAGAAAAGGACCAATATGGCTCTCATGCCCAAAATCTATTACTATAGATAAATATTAATGATAAAACAATTCAATTGTTTAATTTACAAAAGTTCATTCACCAAAGGCCATCCCCCAAATCTGAAATATCTGACATGAGATATAAGAGCAAATATGTAAGATATATTGAATTTCACTTCCCCTTTTATCTCATTTTGAAATCTCCTTGCTCTCCACATGTTCTTCTCTGACCTCAATTTCCAGAGAACATTCCTGAGGAGAGCAGCATCAGAAGATGCTCACATATTTATTGAGCACTTGCCACATACTGAAGACTAGCACAGGAGCTTGGGATACATCAGGGAGTAAAATAGACAAGACTCTGCTCTTGTGGAGTGAAATTTGAATTGATGGAGACAAAGAATAAACAATAGACGTAACAAACAGGTAAATGATAAACCAACAACAACAAAAATGTTTTAAAATTTTCCTGTAAGTTTGTCACAAACTAATTTGGGGAGACAAACCTGAACTGATGTGAAATAAAGCTTTCCAAATATTCTGCTTATCCATATATTTCACTACAGGAACTCTGATGTGTTTGATAATATTGTTAAGCCCCAAATTTCACTAAAGCCAATGTGTAATTTGTGGTGTGTGTGTGTGTGTGTGTGTGTGTGTGTACGCACGCATAGAGATATAGATATATAATCTTAAAATCCAAATATTCTAAATCTCAAAATATAAAAAGTTCAAAATCCAAAAAATTTTAAATGAAGGACTGTAGACTTAACAGAAAAAGAGTGGGGAATGGAGATTCCAATTTTAAATTATCCGTTCAGGATAAGCCATAATTATGTGAGTTGACTGGCGGCCCCTTCAAAATAGATGTGCACCTAGAACCTATGATTCTTAACTTTATTTCAAAATAGGGTCTTTTCCAAAGGATCTTGAGGTGATCTAAGGATCTTGAGATGGGATCACCTTAGATTTACTGTGGATTTTAAATCCTATCACAGGTGGCCTTAACAAGAGAAGGAAAGGGAGAGAGTTGAGAGATAGCTAGAGGGGGGCATGAGAATGCAGTAGCCAAGATGAAAATTATGTGGCCACAAGCCAAGGAATGCCAGGGGTTGCAAGCAGCCACCAGAACCTACAAGAGATGACCTTGTAAAGAACCGACACCATCAACCCTTTGATTTAATACCTGTGGCCTCCATAAATGTGAAAGAATAAATTTTTGTTGTTTTAAACAAATCATTTTTTTTTCTGTACTGGGAATTGAACCCAGAGGCATTTTACCCCTGAGCCATATTTCTATTTTTTTTTTGAGGGTCTCCCTAAATTTTTCCTGTCTCAGCTTCCTAAGCATTGGGATTACAGCTGTGCATCCCCATGCTGGACTAAGCCACTCAATTTTTAGTTGCTTGTTACAGCAGCCCTCAGGAACTAATATACCTAATGATTAAAGTAACCTTCAAGCAAAGCCTTAAAGAAAGTGAAAGAGTTAAGCCAAGTGGATGCCT
Source organism: Glis glis (assembly GCA_004027185.1). Classification (NCBI taxonomy): domain Eukaryota; kingdom Metazoa; phylum Chordata; class Mammalia; order Rodentia; family Gliridae; genus Glis; species Glis glis. The sequence continues at coordinate 23,521 of PVJS01015410.1, forward strand.
TCGTGTGGGGAGAATAATCTAGGCAGAGGGAAGATCTGGTTAAATCCCTAAAGCAAGATTATGTCAAGCATGTTCTACGATGACCACCATGGTTATATTGAGGATAAACTGTGAGTAGGGCAAGGATAGAAGTAGGGTAACCAGTTAGGAGACCAGTAAGATATAGCAAATGAGATTGCGACTAAAAGCAGGGTGGTGTTAGTGAAAGCAGTGAGTAGTCAAATTCTGGACGTAGCTGAAGGCAGAAATATTAGCATGGCCCCATGAACTAAATGCAGGCTGTGAAAAGGAGAGTTTTTATTTTCTTGTTAGCCAGAGCAACTGGAAAAATGAAATTACTTCGAGTGAAATGTGGAACACCAGAGCAGGTTTGGGAGAGACTATATATATCCTAGTTTAATAGTTTGAGATGGTTATTAAATATCCAGGTAGAGATGGTACATACTTAATTGGTCATATGTGTCTAGGGTTCTAAAGTCAGGGGTGGAAATGGAAAGTTGAGAGCCATTAATATGGAGCTGATAGATCGCAAGGACTGATCCTGGGGCACTCCAACATTAAGAGAACAGGTGTAAGTGGATACAAAAGCAAATGAGATTGAAAAGGAATGAGTGGTAATATAGGTGGAGACCAAGAAAGCTCAAAGCCAGGGATGGGAGGAAGAGGGCCTGACAGACTGTCAAATGCTGCTGATAAGTTAAGCATGACAAAGATGGAAAATTCACCAGTGGATTTAGGAGTGTGGAGGTAATTCATGTCTTTGATAAGAGCAGTTTTGGTGAATGCTGGAGCAAATGCCTGAGGAAAATAGGCTTAAGATAAAATAGGAGAAAGAAATTAAGAGTTATTTAAAAGAGTTTACCACATGGAATAAGAAAAATAAAGCTACATTTTGGAAGATAAATGAGGCCAAGAAAATTAGGAATAATCTCTTATTCACTTGAATTTATAAATTTAAAAATCCTTTTGAAGCAAGCAATCATATAAAATATAGTGGAGTATATTTAAATTTTTAAAATCATATGAAAAAGAAAATAATTTCTATTTCATGATTAAAAATAAAACAGTTACCTCAAGAGACAAAACACTGGAGATATTGAAAATATAAAATATATGTATATTATGAAATCAGAAGCCACTTAAGAATATATATATTAAAGACAAGGTCATTGAAAACAAGAACCTGATTCTTTCTGCTTTTAGACTGGAAGACAGTATTGTGCAGATCTACTGTGAAGGGGATTAACTAGAAAATCTGGCTTTGACAAGATTAAGAGGCAACAAAATTGGGTTTCTTTATTTTTGCAATTAAAACTGTCTATAGTCTAGGTGTTCTTTAATAAAATAGACTTATCTTACTTATTCTGTGTGTCACATTAACAAAGAAGAATAAAGTAAATATAGAGAGACATATATTTGGGTAAGAAAAAAACCTTTGTTCTACTTGTGTTCTGGAAGGTTATTTACAATTCTACAAGTGAAAAGAAAAAATAAAGAAAAGAAAGATAAAAAAGAAAGAAGAAAGAAAGAAAGAAAGAAAGAAAGAAAGAAAGAAAGAAAGAAAGAAAGGAAGGAAGAAAAGAAAGAAAGATTGATTTTGAATTTTCCTGTGCTGGAAAATCTCATGCATAGCTACATAAAGAAACTACAGCTGAATGTAATTACTGAGATTGAAGGAGGACAGCTATAGAGATATTACATAAATATTGAGGGTATCAAGTGGCCTGCAAGAGGGCATGGCATTGCTACACTGGATTCTCTTTTTTGCTTTATGCATTTTTTAAAGTTCAAATACTTATATGGACCCTCTAATTTACCTGGCCATTTTTTTCTCATGTGTCTTCTTTTTTATTATTATTTTTTGTGGTGCTGGGAATTGAACCCAGGGGCATTCTACCTCTAAGCTACACCTCCAGCCCTTTTTTATTTTTTTATTTTGAAACAAAAATAAGTTGTTGAGGGTCTTGCTAAGTCACTAAGGCTGGCCATGAACCTGCGATCCTTCTGTCTCAGCCTCCCAAGTACTAGGATTACAAGCGTGTGCCACTATGCCCGGCTTCATGTGTCTTCTGAGGCACATTAATTATAAAAAATAGTTTTGGATATCATATATGATGTCTTTACTGAATAACAGAATGAAAGAGTGGTTGGGAATAATAAGAACCTCTCCTTGCTGTACTGTCCAGGGGAAAAATGAAAAGAACAACAGAACAGATATTGAGCTTACTGCCAAAAAGAAGATTTTCAATGGGCTAGAAAACCATTCCATCTCCATGAATGGAGTAAACAACAATTGTAGACACTAGGTGCAGAGTAACATGAGACATGTTATCTCCAAAAGCAAAATATTATAAATTAAGGTGCTTTAGAAAACTAAACACAAGACATGTAAGTTTTGCAATTTTTTAGGTTTTTTTTTTTACAGCAACATGTTCTCTCATGCAATTTTAACTGGATAAGTCACATTTTTCTCAAAGGACACTAATTCAACAGGTTGGCAAATCCCAATTGCTAGTCCTAGTAAAGCATGTATTTTTTGGGGGGGTTACTTTGGAAAAATGTATAAACTAATATGTAGAAATCTTTCATCTGAATTTCAACTTGCCAATCAATACTTCACTACATGTTGAGTTTATGGTATTTAATCAAACAAACAGTTTTTCCTATAAGTAGCTTATGAAATTTGTTTATATCTTGTTAGATTGTACTAAACACTTATCATTTTATTATATATTCAGATTAAATTAAATTGCAAAGCCCTTTCAAAATCAGAAAGAAAGTAACCAACTTTAATGGGTCCATTATATCATTTGAGCTCTTCTTAATTAATTATTTATTTATTTATCTATTTTGCTACCAAAGCATTGTTTAAACTATTTACTTATGCTTTTCTTTAAGTTAACTTCATATTCAGATGTATACACAGAAAGCTAATGTTTGAAAGTGTGCTCTTGCTGGGCGTGGTGGTGCACACTTGTAATCCCAGTACTTTGGGAGGCAGAGACCGGAGGATCCGGGTTCGTGGCCAGCCTCAGCTCTCTCTCTCTCTCTCTCTCTCTCTCTCTCTCTCTCTCTCTCTCCTTAGTGAGGCCCTCTGCAACTTCGTGAGACCCGGTTTCAACATACACAAACTTATAAGACTCAATCACTATCCAGAGCATGAAAGGGAGGGAAGGGGGAGAGAATAGGGTGGGATTGGAGGGAGGGCTAAATGTGCAATGTATGTATGTATGATGTTCATACCCTGACATATAGCAAAATGTATAATTACAATGCACCAATAAATGAACATAAAAAATTTAAAAACAAAATAAAATGTAAAAAAAATAAAGTATAAAAAATAGAGCCGGGGGTGTAGCGCAGAGGTAGAACGCCCTTGTTGTTCAATCCCCGGTACCGCAAAAAAAAAAGAAAGTGTGCTCTAGGTTTTAGAAGTGCCCTAAGATATCATCACATCTAACTACGTGGAGATCCTCTATATCATCCTAGACTAATGGTTATTAAACTTATACTGCACAATATCTGTTCACAAGGAATTCACTCTTTTATGATAGTGGATTTCTATTTTTTTCTTATGAGCAAAAACCATGCCATCTTTATTCAAAAGTTCTTCCTTCCAGTTGCCTAAAATCTCTTGACTTGTAGCTACCATCTACTGGTCTTAATACTTCCCAATTCTACTTAAAAATTCCAATACATATTCTACATTACATATCTATAAACACTTTAAGATAGCTGTATACACTAAGAGTTATGACTCATTAATAAAAAGATAAGGTATTTATAATACTGAGTAGAAATAATACTTGAACGAATTCTAAAAATCAAACTTTAAAGGTAAAAAAGTCCTGGAACTAAATGGTTGTATTCAAAATGATGGGTTTTGTTTTTGTTTTTCTTTTCTTTTTTTCTTTTCTTTTCTTTTTTCTTTTCTTTTCTTTTCTTTTTTCTTTCTTTTCTTGTTCTTTCTGAGCAGCAAAGGGGAATTATTTTCTGGATGCTTGATGTTGGCAGAGTTGGAAATTGAACAGACACCAGACTGAGGAAATTTCTATCTTTGATATATTTTGATTTAGGAAAGGAGGCTTCAATTAGAAAAAAATGGAAGAACCAATCTAATTAACCTCTAAGAATATACTGACTAGCTTCATACTTTTGTTAACTGTTGTACGAAATTACTGAGGTCTAAAGTTGGATGGAGAAAGGTGAGTAACGAACATGTTCAGATATGCATAATATATGAACATGGAGCTGAAAGAAAAGAGTGTAAATATCTTCTTGTAATGGTACATATTACACACCAAATGTTTGTGTCCCCCCAAAAAATATCACGTTTTGAAATCTTAAGCAGTTTTAGCTAGGTAGGCTAAAGAGGTGATATTTCATGGTGGGGTCTTCTGGAGGTACTAAGTTTAGATGAGGTCATGGGGGTAAGGCTCTCCTGATGGGATTAGTGTCCTTACTAAGAAGAGGAAGAGGGACCACAGCTTTCTCTGCACGTGAGGGTACAGCAAGAGGGTGGCCAATATCAAGTCAGAAAAAAAGTCCTTCTTATGATCTGAATCTGCCAGTACCTTGACCTTGGACTTCCCAGCCTTCAGAATGTGGGAAATAAATGTCTATTGGTTAAACTACCCAGTCTATGGTATTTTGGTATTGTCAGCACACAAAAAAATCCCTGGTCCAAAATACCTTCTCCTCAGGTCACCTCACAAAAATGACTATTAAAATGCAATATAACAGAAGAAGGAAATGCATCATTAGCACAGTCAGTAGAATTATTTTAGCTGTAACGATTCTCAGGCTGTGGAATCTCAGGTGTGATCCAGTGAACGAGGAAAATTTGAGACGGGTGAATTGTTAAGACCTCAGCAAGCTTAAAATCTTGATAGTGGTCATGTCTGTAACATTTTTTAAGAGCACAGAGCAAGGGATATCACACACAAAAATATTTCCCACTTGTGCTCGAAATTCCACCATGGCAACTATTTTATAACAATTTACTATAAAGAGTTTGGTTGTATTATTTTATGGGAAAGGTTATATGATGAGACAGAGAAGAAAGGGACTAGAGGGTGGTTTGGGGAGGAAGAAAGGAAATGCAGCAAACAAGTAGAAGAGTTAAAACAAATTAAAACTTCCACTAATGTGCATATTTTTGATAAATGAGTCCTGTCTCTCTAATTGTTTTACTATGATGGAACCCTGGAATAAAAGTTTAAATCTTAATCAAGATCCTTCTCTAGTTTTGCACATACAAAAATGAAGATAAAATTCTTTTTGCATTTTTGTGTTAAATGCAAATTTTCTGCTAAAAATCCGACATTATTTGTACATCCAATCACATAAAATAAATTTGTATTATGACTTATGATATGTATTGTAGAAATAAATCTGATAGAAATACTAGGTTTTTGCACAACTCTCAAAATGAACAGTTTACTTTTTCCAAAAGAACCCAAGATATCCCTTTTATCTACTTTTTATTATAGGAAATTTTATAAAAGCTAGAATATCAACATAAGAACTATAAAGATTTTTATTTCTAGAAATAACACTTAGCTATATACTAGAAATATAAATGTTACTTTTGTGTGTGTGTGTGTGTGTGTGGTACTGGGCATTGAACCCAGGGGTGTTCTACCTCCAAGCTATACTCCCAGCCATTTTTGTATTTTTGTTTTGAAATATGGTCTTGCTAGATTACTGAGGGTCTTGCTAGGTTTGCTGAGGCTGTCCTTGAACCTGCAATCCTCCTCAGCCTCCCAAGTACTGGGATTACAGGCATACATCACAATGCCTGGCTACTTTCACATTTAATTTTAATGGTCCATATAATGCAAAAAATAAGCAAATACCAATCTAGTTTAATACCTGGGCACAATATGTTATTTGAATGTGAAATTGGTTTTAAGTGCTGATGAAGAAATGCTGAAAATCTATTATTATGTTTATACCTAAAATTATAGTTCTTTTAGTCATAAATTAAGAAACATGGTTTTTTCTTAGAAAATAAAACATAAGTTTGTTTCTCTGGAAAAATCATAATATATAGTCACAGAAATATATAAAGATGTCATGTGAATTACACAATTTTAGATATGGAAAAGACTTTAGGAATCATCTTAATGCTATTACTTTGTAAATCTAATGAAATATGTGTACTCTGTCTCTTTAAAAATGCACATGAATATAGCCAAGCCTGGTGGTGCACGCTTGTAATCCCAGTACTTTGGGAGGCGGAGACCGGAGGACCCGGGTTCGCGGCCAGCCTCAGCTCTCTCTCTCTCGCGGCCAGCCTCAGCTCTCTCTCTCTCTCTCTCTCTCTCTCTCTCTCTCTCTCTCTCTCGCTCCCTCCCTGTCTCTCTCTCCTTAGTGAGACCCTCCGCAACTTCGTGAGACCCGGTTTCAAAATAAAGTATTAAAAATAGGGCCGGGGGTATAGCGCGGAGGTAGAACGCCCCTGGGTTCAATCCCCGGTACCGCCAAAAAAAAAAAATGCACATGAATACAAAAGTCTTTAATTTGTATCCATCAACTGGTGGTCCATGAATGGGTTTCTGGGAGCATATAACATTCCTGGATTTCTACATAAATATTTGTGTGTATACATGGTAAACACTTTTTTCACTCAGGCTTCCTGATCATTCTGAAAATTAGTGAACAATGTATTAGCACTCATATTAAATTTATTTTTACATGAAAAGTTAGAAATTCTATAACGGAGGAGGTTGATAGTATGAGCTAAATGTGTTCCTAAGATGAACTAGATGTTGTTGGAATTTTTCCCCAATCATAAATTGTATAGTCCTTCTGGTAGCCAAATAAGATGTTGTTAGTCAAAAAAATCACATCATCCAAGACAGATGCTTTTTTCATTTAGTCATACAACTAGAACATTTGTAAATTATTTAAGTACTAAAAATATAACTTGTATTGCAATGTACTTCATTTATGTAAAGACTCCCAGTCAAGGTTAATTTTCCTTGAGCATTCACCTCTCAGTGGTGCTTTCATACACATGTAGATTGCCCTCACACTCCTAGGTGTAATCTCTGAGGCCAACATTTGCCATGACATGTCATTCACATAAATGCCTGCAGTCACATCACATGTTTTGACAACCTGTATGTTCTTAATTTCTTTGCTTACACCTGCTGTAATGCAACCTGTCAATCTGGCAGGAGAAAGGGCCAGGAAATCCCCATGCTGCCTTCTTGTCCACTATGCAAGTATTTTACCTTGGTACATTAAGTATTCGTACCTGGACTTCATCTCCATGAAGTCCAGAGGGATTGATATTCAGTCCTTATATAGGGGCAAATTCATGAAGACAATCTGATCCGTTCCACAAAAGCAGCTCACAGAAAATGTGATTAAGCTCTGCAACCTGGGCACATGGACTCACATGTAATCTGGTGAATATTCACTGATTCCTGACTCTATAGGCATGCGCATGCTGAGATGAAGCAAAACAGCATACTACCATCTACTCTTTAAAATTTAGCTAGCTTTATAACTCTACTGTAATCAGTGGGCTGGAAATATGTTTTATGCTAGCTTAGAAAAATAAAGTCAGCACAGTAGCCTACTGTTCACTAGGCATGTTCTGTGAACTAATGCTTGAGATTTTCTAGACACTAGTCATGCCCTTGTACAGCTGGTTTCTTATCCCTGATACACTCTTTCCGTTTATTTGACTGAAGACTCTTCATTTCTTGAGAATGAACTAAATATCACCCACTCTACTTAAGTTCTCTTCTTTCTATTTATTTGGTTCCAGGCAGGATGACTTGCACAGCTATTATAACTTGAAAGCTAGTAATATCCTTAGATATTTTAACAATAAAACAAGGTAATTTAAATGCCCAGGATCAGGTTCTTGTGCATAAAAGGCTTCCCATACCTCCTTTTAAAGGTGTAAATTTTCTTTTGTGAAGTGTCTATTTAGTTCATTTGCCCATTTATTGATTGGGTTGTTTGGTTTTTTAGAGGTGAGTTCCTTGAGTTCTCTGTATATTCTAGATATTAGTCCTCTATCAGAGGAGTAACTGACAAAATCTCCCATTCTGTCGGCTTTCTGATGAGGTTCTTGATAGTTTCCTTTGTTGTGTAGAATCTCTTCAGTTTAATTCAATTCCACATATTGATTCTCTTTTTAACTTCTTGTGCCTTTGGGGTCTTGTTGAGGAAGTCTTTACCTGTGCCTATGTGTTGAAGTGTTGGGCTGATGCCCTCTTCAAGTAGCTGCAAGGTCTCTGTTCTTATTTCCAGGTTTTTGATCCATCTTGAATTGACTCTTGTGCAGGGTGAGAAAGTGGCATTTACTTTCATTTTTCTGCATGTGGTTAACCAGTTTTGTCAACAACATTTGTTGAAGAGGCTATCTTTTTCCCAGTGTATGTTTTTGGCTCCTTTGTCAAAAATCAGTTGGTTTTAAGTGTGCTGATTTGTTTCTGAGGCTTCTATTCTGCTCCATTGGTCTATGTGTCTGCTTTTGTGTCAATACCATGCTGCTTTTATTACTATGGCTTTGTAGTATAGTTTGAAGTCAGGTATTGTGATGCCTCCTGCATGGTTCTTATTGCTGAGAACTACTTTGGCTATTCTGGTTTTTTTGTTGTTCCAAATGAATTTAAGGACTGATTTTTTCTATGTCTGTGAAGAATGACCTTGGTAATTGAATGAGTATTGCATTGAACCTGTAGATCACTTTTGGAAGAATGGTCATTTTGATGATATTTATTCTGCCTATGCAAGAGCATGGAGGTCTTTCCATCTTCTAAAATCTTCTTCAATTTCTTTTTTCAATATTTTATAATTTTCCTTGTAGAGGTCTTTTACATCCTTGGTTAGGTTTATTCCCAAGTATTTTATTGTTTTGGGGGATATCGTGAGTGGAAATGTTTTCTGGATTTCTTTTTCAGTGGATTTATGGTTGGCATGTAGAAAAACTTCTGATTCTTTAAGATTGATTGTGTATCTAGACACTTTACTGAATTTGTTGATCAGTTCTGTAAGCCTTTCAGTTGAGTTTGTTGGGTCTTCTAAGTATAATATGTCATCTGCAAATAGAGATAGTTTCAGTTCTTCTTTTCCTATTTGCATTCCTTTGATTTCCTTCTCTTGCCTTATTGTTCTGGCTAGAGTCTAGGAGTATATTGAAACAGAGTGGTGATAGTGGACATCCTTGTCTTGTTCCTGTTTTTAAGGGGAACTGTTGTAATTTTTCCCCACTCAATATGATGTTGGCTGTGGGCCTACTGTATATTGCCCTTATGATGTTGAGGTATGTTCCTTCTATTCTGATTCTCTGCAGTATTTTTAGCATGAATGGGTGTTGGATTTTGTTAAATGATTTTTCAGTGTCTATTGAAATGATCATGTGATTTTTGTCTTTAGTTCTCTTTATGTGGCGAATTACATGGCTTGTTTTTTGTATGTTGAACCAGCTTTGCATCCCTGGGACGAACCCGACTTGGTCATGGTGTATGATTTTCTAGATGTGGTTTTGAATGTGCGTTGCTAATATTTTGTTTAGAAGTTTTGCATCTAAACAAAATATTAAGTTCATCAACGATATAGACCTGTAGTTTTCTTTCCTTGAGCTGTCTCTATTTGGTTTTGGTATTAATGTGATGTTGGCTTCATAGAATATATTTGGGAGAGTCCCATTTATTTCTATTTCATGGACTAGATTGGGGAGTATTTGGATTAGTTCTTCTATAAAGGTTTTATAAAATTCACCTGGGAAGCCATCTGGTCCTGGGCTTTTAATTGGTGGTAGGTTATTGCTGCTTCAATCTCCTTGATTGCTATTGGTCAATTTAAATTTTCTGTATCTTCTTGATTCAACTTAGGAAGGTTGTACATTTCTAGAAATTTGTTAATTTCTTCTAGGAATTTTACACAGCCATAAAGAAGAACAAAATTACATCATTTGCAGGGAAATGGATGGAATTAGAGAACATTTACTAAGTGAGATTAGTCAGTCACAAAAAGTGAAAAGTCAGATGCTCACCCTAATATGTGGAAGCTAGGGAGAATAGGGCATAGGAGGGACTCCGCACAAAGAAGGATAAAACCTTAGATGAGTAAAGAAGGAGACCTAATTGAGGGAGATGGGAGGGGGGAAGAGGGAAACACCCTAATGCACAGGATGTACATACACAAACTTATCAAAGTCAACTACTATGCTGAGCAAGAGAAGGAGGGAAGGGGGAGGGAATGGGGTTGGAATTGGGGGAGGGCTAATTGAGCAATGTTTGCATGTATACTTCTACCACCCTGAAACTCATCAAGATGTACGATGACAATGCACCAATAAATAACTTTTTTTAAAAAAGTGTAAGTTTTCTCTTTCTTTTGCAGTCCTGAGGATTGAGTCCAGAGCCCTCTGTATGCTTGGCAAAGGCTCTACCACTGAAGTACCACTACCTTTTTTTTAACAATTATTCGTCAGGGTCTTGCTAACTTACCCAGGCTGGCCTTGAACTTCTGATCCTCCTGCCTCAGCCTCCCTGGTGGCTGGGATTACAAGCTTATGCCAATACATCCAAATACAATAAATTTTTAGGGATGGGGATGTAGCTCAGTGAGAGGATGCTTGCCTAGCATGTGGGAGGCCTTTAAGTTCAATTCCTGCTACTGCCAAAAGAAAAAGTAAATTTTTATAAAATTTTCAAATTCCATGACTATTGTGTGTTCAAAAGTATTAAACTAGCTAAGGCACATTATTTTACAAAATCCTGAATATATATCTTCAAAGAAAGTTATAATGTGGATAGGAGACAATCTTTGCTTGCCATTCAATGTTCAAGATTAAAACAGAACATAAATTTGGGGTTGAAAACTTTGCATATATGTAAATGTCTATAAATTGGGTGCCCATAATCCATCTTTACTAGATTAGATTTGTAATATGTGCAAAAATTTCCATGGAAGCCAAGTGGTAGCCCCCAAATTAAAACAGATAAACTTGCACTTGGGGAAATATTGACTTGTATATTTCAAAAATCAACACTGATTTTTAGATCAATTCATCATATAAAACTAAACTCATGAGTGCACACCATTGCATCCAGAGCCACTGTAAAGGGCATTATATACAGTCAGCCCTCTGTATCCACGGGTTCCTCACCCATGGAGTCAATCAACTGCAGATCAAACTTATGTGAAAATATGAAATAAATAAAATAAATCACACCTTTACAAAATATGTGTAGACTTTTATTTCTTGTCCTATTTCCTAAATAGTACTGTATAATAACCATTACCTGGCATTTACTCTGTACTAGGTATTATATGTAATCTAGAGATGATTTAAAGTCTAAGGGAAGATTTGCATAGGATATATGCAAACACTAAGCCATTGTAAACAAGGAATTTTGACATCAGCAGATTTTGGTACCCACAGGGGGTATGGGACCAATCTCCTTCAGATACCAAAGGAGCACTGTACCTGAAATGTGCAATAGATTCTGTAACTAATGAACTTAATTACATGGTAGTTTAAGAGGAAATGGGTGGGGGAAGAAATGGGTGAAAATTGCTACTCATTAGTTCCCACAGTGAGGAGGTAGGGGATGCCCTATGGCAAGAAAAGTTCATATAGATTCCCTGCTGGTGCTCTCAAGATAGCATGTTTAATGGTTAGGGCGATAAAGGGTACTAAGTTCCCCAGACTCATCATAGAAGGCATCACAGTATCAAAGTTAAATTACTATACCCCTAATTAGAGTCTGAAAATTCAAGAGGGAATCATTACAGAATGATTATCAAGGAAGTCTGAAACTACATGAAATATATATATATAAATATATATTGCTATATATAGATATACTTTATAGCTATAAATATGTGTGCATATGTGTGTGTCTGTGTGCATTTGTGTGTGTGTGTGTGTGTGTTTCTTCTCTTTTTTACATCAAAGAGCAACAATGTCATCCTTGGTAGACTATAAGTGGCTATGGTTCATGTCTCCTTGAATTTAGCTCCTAACACTATGCCTAACACATGATCATATTTCAATAAATATTTGTTGAATAAATGCTATGGTTTGGACCCAGAATGTGCAGTAAAGGCCCATGTGTTAAAGGTTTGGGCTTCAGCTTGGTGGTAAATCTATATGAGGTGGGGCCTAGTGGGAGATCTTAGATCAATAAAGGTGTGCCCTCAAAGGGGTTGTTGGACATCAGTCTCTGTCCTTTTTTCCCAGCTGCCATGAGGTGAACAGCTTCCTCTGACACCCACTCCCACCATGACGAGCTGCCTTGCCTGGGCCCAAAAGCAACAGAGCCAACTAACCAGGAACTAAAACCTGCAAAACTGTGAGCAAAAATAAGCCATTCCTCCTTATTAGCTGATTGTCTTAGGTATTTTGACACAGTGATGGAAAGCTGGCTAACACAATGAACAAATGCAAAATACCTGGTACATTTAAGTTTAAATTATAAGTCTACAGATAAGTGCTCTAAACTTGAGTTTCCAATTTGCTAAAAATGGGAACTGATGAAGCCTAAACATGGAAGACCATGATTATCTGAGTCAGACAGACATGGGCTTGAATCCTGGTTCTGCCGTAGTTCTACATAATCCTGAGCAAGTTAGTTGACTGCATGGACCCTCTATAAAAGGTAAAGGAAGGACAATTCTCACATAGTGGATGTGACTCTTAAATTCAGGCCATATATGTAAAGTGTTTATAGTAATGCCTATCCCCTGATAAAAGTTCAGCAGATAGTAGCTGATGGAGATTGATCCAGTATTAATTGCTAAAAGCTTAAAGGTATATAGAGCCCCTTTTTGTTATATTTAGGCAACTGCATTTCAGTATTCAGCCTGAGAAATAGCTGAAGCTGCTTTTAAGCAGAGAGATACACACACAGCCCTGCCAGTATTTCCCCTCCCTTTTTTCCCCCTAAACACCTAGAAGACAAAATAACCTTGTCCTGTGTGAGAAAATAAACCACAACCAGATAAGGAAAGCAGTAGAAACCCTATCTAAAATCGGGGGTCTTTCTTGAAGGGATCCTTCTATTCAGAGCTCTCCAACAGGATGCCTCTCTGCAGGGTGTCCCTTTCTCTCCCACTCTTTTTCCTTTTCTCTCTGTAACAATAAAACTTTGCTTAAGAGTCTCTGGAAGTCTCTGGCTTTTTTTTTTCCTTAACTAGCCAAGGAGAAGAACCCACTGGGCACCAAACCATTAGAGTAGCTATTCTTATTATCATCATAATTGCTATTCATGGAAGTTAAATCTCTCTTTCTCCTTAACAGAATGAGGGTTTTACCCATATTATGACTCAAAATGAGGTTCATATCCATATATGACTCAAGGATGGAAATTTGTGAAATAGTCACTTCTAAAGTGATAATCACAATGTATACTGCTCTACGTAAGCTTTTAAAAATCTTAAAAGGCATGTGATTTTTAAACAAGACTTTTTTCATAGGCCCTCTTATTTCTTTATTAAAATATTAAAGTTCACTTAGTACCACCAGAGAATATCTTTCATTTAAAACAACACAGTACATTTCTTAACTCACATGATTATTTCTAGTTTCCAACAGAAAGATGTTTAGAGGACATGATGTTTAAGTCTCCTAATATTTAAATTTCTCAAATACAATAAAATGTCCTTTATTGTACATATGCTTCCTTTGATTCCTCTGGAATTCTTCATTTTAGCCTGTATGGCAAACTGTCATTGGCTACAGAACAAGAAAGAAACAACTTTCTGATGCCAGATGCTGAAGATCAATAGCTATTCCCAAAGTTTATAGCATAATTAAAATGTGTAACAGGAATAATTTTCTCTTCAAACCCTAAGGCTAAGCCTAGAATTATTGACTAAGTCAAAGTTATGTGGTATAACATATTTTATTATGTTTATGGATAATATAAAGGAGTTTATGGCTTTCACATGTAATTTTTTAAGTTAGAAACATTGAAGAGGAAATAATCTTAGCATCAGCAAAGCATCAATTGTCTAAAAATCTTTTGAAGGTATATTTTGTAGAGGTAAATCTGTGCTCCTTAATACTAGTTTGTGGTCACCTAAAACTTCAAACTGAAGGTTAATGGTCAAAACATTCTTGAATTTAGTAGAACCCATTACTTCAAACTACTTCTTCAGAGCTTTATCACCTTCAATAAAAGTGCCAGGAATGTAGTGTGATGGAAATATCATAAGGATGTGAGGGTAGGCAGAACTAAAGGAATCATAATCCACCAAAATGGAAAACACTATGTGTATACATGAAGTTAAGCAAATTTTTGTTAAACACAGTATCCACAGAAAAGCAGATTTATTGGCTATATATTAGACTGTTGATAAAATAATATTTTTTTCAATAGTAAATTTTAACAGTCACTAACTTTTACATAAGGATATGAATGGTAAATAGTTGAAGTAATCTCCTTAGTCTATTTTTTTCCAGTGGTAGTTCTTAATGGTGCCCCTGGGAAATATAGTGATCAACATGCAGGGGAATCAAATATGCCTTGATTTAAATTCCAGCTCTGCCTCTTACTGGCATTTAGTAAATGCCTAATTACTTGTATTTATCATTATACAAGCACTACTTGTATAATAAGTATTACTTGTTTTATCATTATTATCAATGATGATAATAGTACATAAGATACAAACACTTATGTCAATATGATGGTAATAATAACATAAAGACACAAACAATAATAACATGATTGATAAAAATAAAGTACAATAATAAAATATAATACAATAAAATAAAAATAAATAATAACATAATAATAACATAAAGATACAATCATTAATTACCCAAGGGTCTTGAAACCTTTGAGTGGATAGACATTGATCCTAACCTCACTTTGCATTTTTCAAAGTCAAATAGCAGTGGATCCTCATCAACCCAAAGTCTCATAGTTCTGTCACATTCATGCTCTATGGACCGTATAACCAAGGATACTTTCTTATTTTCACACAGTTAAGAAGATGCCATATGAAAATTTATTTGTAGCAAAGTTTGAGTGTTTCATTGCTTTCCAAAAGGCTGGATGAATTTGTAATAAAATGTACTTTATCTTCTTTTATAGTCCAGTGGCATACAACATCTGCAGATAACTGGCTGGAGAAGATATTGATAGGTAGTAATATGAAGAACTCCAAATATTTTAGAATAAAGATCTCTAGCTAATTTTTTTTTGCAGAGACATCAATAACAAACACACACACTGTTCCTCTCTCTCTCTCTCTCTCTCTCTCACACACACACACACACACACACACACACACACACACATACACTCACATACCTGAGTAAAATAGCTTAGTAATCACTTACATTTTCTTTTCTGTTGCTTTTCCATATTTATTGAGTCTTGGACTATGTCGCTGCTGCTGCTGCTGGCCAATTCCTTTATCTATCTTTCATGGATT
>PVJS01015411.1:0-38937 GCA_004027185.1 Glis glis
TCGAAGGGTTCGAACTGTTCCTGAAATGGGGAGTGAGGATTGAGAGAAAAGAGAGAGAGAGAGACAAGGAGTAGCATAAAGACAAGAGAGGAGAGAGGCCGGGCGTGGTGGCGCACGCTTGTAATCCCAGTATTTTGGGAGGCAGAGACCAGAGGATCCGGGTTCGCGGCCAGCCTCAGCTGTCTCTATCTCTCTCCCTGTCTCTCTCTCTCTCTCTCTCTCTCTCTCTCTACTTAGTGAGGCCCTCCGCAACTTCGTAAGACCCGGTTTCAAAATAAAGCATAAAAAATAGGGCTGGGGGTGTAGCGCGGAGGTAGAATGCCCCTGTGTTCAATCCCCGGTACTGCAAAAAAAGAAAAAAAAAAAGAGAGAGGAGAGAGGAAAGACAAAGGATAGCTTCAAGAGAACTGCGGTCAATACCGTAGCTTTATCAGGAGGACTCTCAGTCAATACTGGAGCCTTATCAGGAGGATGGTCAGTCCATACTGCCATGTGACAGACAGTCGATACTGCTGTAGCATCTTTATTTTGCTCAGACCTTATATATTCTTTCAGAGCATCAGATGTACACAATATTAACACCAACAAGCAGACAAACAACATAGCACCAGATGTATACAATAGCAACAAGCAGACAAACATCGTGCTCTCACGCAGCACCCCTTTCCTTCCCGGGTGAAGGAGTGGTCAACTCGTTCCTCTGCGAGCCTCCCTCTGTTGTTACAGCCATGATCAACAAAATCGGCAACACTTGGCAAAATCCTTGCCTTGCCAGGCTGTTTATGCAACTCAGAAGGGAATGACTCCCGACACTCAATTACTACCTAAAAGTCATTTTCACTGCCATATATCAAATAAAAATTCTAGTAAGGCATTGAGGAAGAATGCCTTCTTCCCTTATGAAGAATAAGGTTTCCTTTTAGTAACTTAAAGCTTTTATTATCATAACTTTCTCCAAGCCAACAGTTGTGGAATTTCTATAAAAGGGAAATGGCATCCTTTCCTTCAATGAGCTGTGGTCATACTTAGAAGATCCTTTTAGTTTCTCCTTTGTAGCAAAGACTTGGGTTTTGTCACCTAGTAATTTCTCCCTTTCTCACGGAAAACCAAATCTCGTGAAAGTAGCCCTACCCTCTTGTGATTATTCTCCTGTCTAGCACTTCCAGGAGCTATGAAATTCATCTTATTTTTTTCTTGTCAATTTTCCCCCAAAATGTCTCACTTAAATTTAACATTTTAGCCAGGAAGGGTGGCACAGGCCTATAACCTCAGTACTTGGGAGGCTGAGACAGGAGGATCGCAGGTTCGAAGCCAGCCTCAGCAACTTAGCTAGGCCCTCAACAACTTAGCAAGACCCTGTGTCAAAACAAAAAACAAAACAGGGCTAAGGTGTAGCTTGGAGGTAGAATGCCCCTTGGTTCAATCCCCAGCAATACATACACACACACAAACACACACACACACACACACACACACACACAATCAGTTATTTACCTAATTGACCAAATATATTCATTGAAGTTTCCATTTGTTCTAGAAATGTAATCCCAATGAAAGAATTAGCCTATCCTTTGAAATCAAAGTCAAAGTGGTTCAAATCTATGCCAAATGGCAATAACTCTGAGTTCTTCCAAATTTGTCCAGGTTTAGACAGAAGAACCTGGTTTACAGCAATTTGGGATTACCTCTGATCTATCATTTTTCTTGATTTGTTTAGCTTGCAGATGTCTGTACAGTGTACACCCTCTTGTCCTTCCAGATCCAGATGTGGTCTGGTCCCATGTCCTGATCCAGATATGGAAACCACCTCCATATAAATATACACACTGCAGAGCCCTCCCCCACCTTCAAATCCCACTCTTTTTTTGTTGTTGTTGTTGGTGGTGGTAGTTTAGCTATTTCCTACTAAGATATGCCTTAGGTATTTTGCCATAAATCCTAAGTTAATTTCTGAGGATTTTTCTCAGGCAAAAACTGTTTCATCCCTAAAAGAAGTTCTGATGCTGTTAAGGCAATTTATTAGCTCACTTTGTTGCATGAGCTAGGATTCATTTTGCTATAAATAATAGCATCCAAAGCTAAGGTAAGCTGGTTAAGGAATTTATAAGGATACTATGGTTTTTGTCTTTTCTTTTTCCACCTCAAAGATGTTATGGTTTCTAATGGAAGCCTTGGGACAGCATCTCATAGTAAAAATACAAATGGTAGAAGCACAATCCCCGAGGATCCCAGATAATTCCCACAGAAGGGAAAATCAGTGTGACCTGACCAGACAGCCTCAGAAATGCCTGTGGTGTGACCTGCTAAGTGTTTGAGACCTGGTTCCATTCTTCGGAGAGATCAAGTTCAATGGGACCATTGACTATAGAAAGTCCCAGAATCCAGAGCATTCTTATATATGCTTTCCAATTTTAAAAATAAGTCAATTTCATTTTCAAATATCTCTTTCCCATTTGAGTATAATATGTATGAACAGGAATGAAAAGAAATAATTCATTTTTAAACTAATGGTTCCAAAAATTATATTGACCTTTCAAGTGATCATCTTAAGAGCCCAATATTTATTCTAGCAATGTTGTCAATCTTAGCACTTTTTACATACCATTCTATGTCCCTATATGTAATAAATATTTAACTTCCACAAAATATAAGATATAGTTATTATTTTATCATATCTAGGATCACATCTAGTAATGTGCCAAATAATGATGTTTTAGTCAGTAACAAACTGAATATATATATATATATATATATATATATATATATGGCAGTGGGCCCATAAGATTATAATGGAGCTGGAAAATTCCTATCACCTAGTGACATCATAGCTGTCTTGATATCATAATGCAATGTATTATTCATATGTTTGTGGCGATGCTGTTACAAAACAACCCACTGTGCTGCCAGTCATATAAAAGTATAACACATACCATCATATAAAGAACATAATACTTGACAGTGATAAATTAATAACATTACTGGTTTATGTACTTATTATACTATACTTTTAGCATTATTTTATTTTATTTTTTGGTACTGGTAGCTGAAAATAGGGGCATTCTACCTCCAACCTTCACTCTCAGCCCAATTTTATTTTATTTTATTTTTTTTACTTTGAGACAGAGTCTTGCTAAGTTGCTAAGAGTCTCACTAAGTTGCTGAAGCTGGGCTCGAACCTTCAATCCTCCTGTCTCAGCCCCCCAAGTACTGGGATTACAGGTGTGCACCACCAAGCCCGGCTAGTATTATTTTAGAGTGTGCCTCTTCTGTTTGTAAGAAAAAGTTTACTGTAAACAGTATATTGTGGTACATGGGCAGCAGCCTCATTCATCTTATGCTCACCATGTCTTGTTTGTGTCATTTCTCTTGTGCTTGATTTAACTCCATGTAGCTTTATTCACCATGGCCCTAGGAGCAATAGGATACACTAAACACACACGTGACAGTGGTCCCATAAGAGTATAATAAGAGCTGGAAAATATATATATACACCTAGGTGATATGGTATGTAGTAAACTATAGGTTTGTGTTAATACACTGTATGGTGTTCAAACAACAACAAAATATAACAATGCATTTTTCAGAATGAGTCCCCATTGTTAAAGAAGATGTATATATGTATTAATAAGAATATTCATTCTTACTGGAGCCTAGTCCAGTCTCCAAAGACCTGGTTAAAAAATGTTCTCCTTGCCGGGTGTGGTGGCACACACCTGTAATCCAGTGCTTGGGAGGCTGAGACAGGAGGATCGCAGGTTCAAAGCCAGCCTCAGCAACTTAGCAAGGCTCTCAGCAACTTAGCAAGATCCTGTCTCCAAATAAAACATAAAATAGGGCTGGGGGTGAAGCTCAGAGGTAGAAAGCCCCTGGGCTCAATCCCCAGCACCAAAGGGGAGAAAAAAGTGTTCTCCTTATAGTAATAAGGAAAAAAGTTCCTAGAAGGGTATGGTGGCGCACACCTGTAATCCCAGTACTTGGAAGGCTGAGACAGGAAGATTGCAGATTTGAGGCCAGAGAATGGTAATTTAGGGAGACCTTGCTTCAAAATAAAAAAAAAAAAATTAAAAGGGCAGGAGGGTGTAGCTCAGAAGTAGAATGTCCCTGGATTCAATCCCCAGTACCACAAAAAAAGAAAAAAGTTCCGGGGCGGGCGAGCCCTTGGCCTCACTCCTGGAGAACCCCTCACCCTGGTGCTGGGAACGCAGGGTGGGTGAGCCCCTGGCCCCGCCCCAGAGTACCCCAGTACCGAGGTCACAGGAAGATGAGCCATGACCCCACACAGGAGGGACTCCAGACAAAGAAAGAAAACCTCAGATGAGTGAAGAAGGCAAACTAACTGGGGAAGATGGGAGGGAAGGAGGGGGAAACAAATTGGTGCACCGGATGGACATACACAAAGATATCAAAGTCAACTACTATGTTGAAAATGGGAAGGAGGGAGGGAGGAGACAGGGGTATGGGAATTGGGGAGGGCTAATTGACTAATGAGTGCATGTATATGTCAACCACCCTGAAATACTTCAAGATGTATGATTGCAATGCACTAATAAAATAAAATAAAGAAATAGGATGGTCATACCTAAGAGTATATGTGTGTGTGTGTGTGTGTGTGTGTGTGTGTGTGTGTGTTCAAATGAGAAAAAAAAAGACTTTTGATTGTGTAGAGCACTGATATATTCAGCTTTCTTCTGAATTTGTCACAGGCCTGCAGTTTCATCTTACAGATGTGGCAGCACCACCTAGTGGCACAACAAAGACATAGACTTAGTGAGTGATTTTCTTCATTTAACAACTAATCCTATATTTAAGTGTCAGAGGTTAATTTTAGGCTTCTAGCTAAAAATAAAATAACCAAACATGTTTATTTCCTCTACTTCAAAAAATTTCACAAAATGTAGGTAATAAAAGAAAAAAATTTTATTAATCCACAGAGATAAGGAGACCTAGAGACAAGCCCAAAGGGGATGAAAGCTTTCAACAAATCAGAGACAGAAGAAGGACAGAAGGTAGTGACTGACCCAATAGAACAGAGCAAGTTAAGGCCAACAGCCTATCTGAGGGGAATGGATGGAGGTACTTCTGTCTAGCTGACCATTCCCTGAGGGGCTCAGAACCTGACAGCTCTGTATTCTAGGAGGGCTGAGGCCAGTGGCCAAGTCTTCACCCAGCTACCACCACAGGAACCAGGAGGGTCACCTGAGGAGAATTTGAAGCTGAGGCTCTTCTCTCAAAGACAGCAGGCCCAGCCTAGACCAGGAGGACAAGGAGAGGGACAGGAAGGGAAATTGACACACTCCTTCCCATACTGTGCCCACGAGCTCTTTCTGGGAGAAACTGAAAAGTACTGGAGAAAAATGCAGCCGTGAGAAGTCCTGCAGGGAGAGGACCAGCTGCCCGGTGGGGCCTCTGTGAAAGTAGCTTTCTGCAGGCTTGATGTGTTTAGGCCTCTCTATAAAACAGGAGTAGATGAGCCAGGTGTGGTAGCGCACGCTTGTAATCCCAGTACTTAGGAGGCTGAGACCAGAGGATCGCAGGTTTGCAGCCAGCCTCAGCTACTTAGTGAGGCTCTCCACAACTTAGTGAGACCCTGTTCCAAAATAAAGAATAAAAAATAGGGCTGGGGGTGTAGCTTGGAGGTAGAATGCCCCTGGGTTCAATCCCCAGTATTGCAAAAATAATAAATAAATAAATAAATAAATAAATAAATAAATAAATAAAAACAGGAATAGATTGACATAGGTCATCATGCACTGAACAAAGTCACCAATCTGAAAGATGGAGAGAAAAACCAACAAATGGGAAAGAGGACAGCAAAGACAGAAGATGCCAGGGAGGGGGAAAGAGTTACACTATCATCAGAAGAGAATGTTATATAAAATCAAACATAGTAAAAAAGAAATCAGAGTTCTTTGAAATTTACCAAAGTGGCAACTGAGATAGCAATTTATTAAAAGTTTTGAAAGTTAAAGTTGATGAAATTTCATGAATGCGGAACACAAAAGGAAACAGATAAAATAGGAGACAAAAGAAAATTAGAAGCTGAGAATAAATCTAAGTGGAGAAAAATCTCTTGTCTAATAGGATTTTTGGAAACACCGGAGAGAAAAAAGAAAGCAGAGGTATTAGGTAGTGTCATAATGAGGTACGTTGGCAGGGTCTTTCCCATTCATGACCATGTCTACCTGGCAGGTCTTTCAGTAAAGAGACTTGAGTCATTCTGTTCTGGGAAATGTTTTTGAAGAGACTTCCATGTCAGCAGAAACACAATCCATTCTTTTTAATTGCTTTGTAATACTATATTGTCTAGAACTAAATAGCATGTTTAACCACCCAGTTTTCTGTAGTGAGCATTTAGGTGTTTGCTGTTTGGGGGATTATAAATAATGCTGCAATAAACACCTCATAATCATTTTCCTTGCAGATGTTTGAATATTTCCCTCTAAGAAACGTATCTCAAAACAAGATTTCTGGATTGCAGAATACAAACATTTTTAATTTGAAATTCAATGTTTGTTCCTCCTTCCTAACACTCCAACTTGCATTCCCACAAGCAGAGTATGAAGGGCCCATTTTCCCATATTTCAGCCAATACTGGATGTTAATAATCCCAATTTATTTTCCAATCTAATAGGTTAAAAATGACATCCTGTTTTTATCTTAAGTTGCATTTTTCCTATCATTGAAGTTGAATAAGTGACTATTATTGAGGTTTAATTTAGTGTTGCTTTGTTCATCACAACCTTAGCAGCAATAGACCATATATAGGAGACTTATATAAGAGTCTACATACACACATAAACATATATATATATGCCATTTAGCTCAAGTCCCATATAAAATATAACTTATGCCGGGCGTGGTGGTGCACACTTGTAATCCCAGTACTTGGGAGGCTGAGACTGGCCGCCGCCAGCCTCAGCTACTTAGTGAGGCCCTCCGCAACTTCGTGATACCTGGTTTCAAAATAAAAGGATAAAAAATAGGGCCAGGGGTGTAGCTCAGAGGTAGAACGCCCCTGAGTTCAATCCCCAGTACTGCAATAAAATAAAATATAACTTACACATATCCTTCCATGTACTCATCTCTAGACTACTTATAATACTTAATATAATACAAATGTTAAATGAATAATTGTTACATAGTGTCATCTAGGAAATAATGACAAAAACAGTCTGTTCATGTGCAGTCCAGATGTTATTTCCCCCCAAATACCTGTGATCCATGTTTGGTTGAATCTCTGGATATGGAACTTGTGGATACTAAGTGCAGACTATACTAGATGTTCCTTTGCAGGAATGGATTCAGAGTAGCAACTGTGGCTTCACAGTGGCCCTAGAAATGATACTCGCAGGTAGCCCCACAGCCAAACCATTCATACTGTACTTTGTAAAGCCAATGGCAGAGGAGGAGGCGTGAGAAGGCAGAGGCTTGAAAGCTTACAGGGATATTTTTGGATCTATCAATTGAGACATCTCTACAAACAAGGAAATGTGGCAGATGGTGTTTCCTGCTGCATTATTTTTTCCAATTTTCTACCAATTTAGTATGAAGAAACCTCCAGCAAGCCTCATCTGTCTAAAAGAATGTCCAAACAGTGAACAGAGATTTACCATTTATGGGGTTGGATTAATTGGGACAGCGGGGAGGAATGTAAGGATATTTCACTTTTTTCTTATGTGTCTGTATTATTTTTCTTTTAAAAATGTGTTGTACTTGTAATTTCATTAAAACAAACCAACAAAGCCAGCATCTAAAATCTGTTTGCATAGGTGTGTGGTGAGGAGCGTGACAAGGAGCCCGCCTGAGGCTCTACTCCAGCCATGGGAGCAAGCTTCTTTAGGGTGTGGGCAGTGTTCTTCTGGTTACCAGTGAGAGGCAAGAAAGGAGGTCTGGGTCTAGATACTGACAAGTAACTCCTCCTATTTGCTCCACATTTTTTTCCAGGACCTTGCAAGAAAATTGAAAGGCTAGAATGGAGATCTCCCCCCCAAAGCTTGACATTTCAGCCTGCAGTTGATGTTGATTATCTTGGCCACTGGGTGACGCTGGTGTGTCTCTATAAGGGAAGATGGAGCTCCACAGGAAGTTGTCAGCAAATACCTTCCAAAGCCTCCATAATCTAGCTGTCTGATCTGCTAATTTGTCCATGAGTCCTTATTTTTGGCAACTTTTATCTGTACCCAAAAATTCTCCAGCTCTAGTTTCTAGAATCACCTGCAATCTAAAACGGGAAGTTCTTAATCCATTTCAGCTCCACATCCACACAGCTTTTGTATTAGTATCCTTGTCAGTCTGAAATTAATGCTGCCTTCGTTTGCTAGGGGTGCCATAACAAATTACCGGAACTGGGTGTCTTCAATGACAAAAAGTTACTCTCTCACAGTTCTGGAGGCTAGCTGCCCCAAATCAAGGTGTTGGCTGGGCCATGATTTCCCTGTAGACCCTAGGGGAAGATCCTTGCTTCTTCCAGTCTCTGCTAAGCCCGGGTGCTCCTTGGCTTGAAGACACAGCACTCCAGTCTCAGCCTCCAGCGGGGCCGTCTCTCCGTGTGCTTCTCTGTTTTCACATGCATTTTCTTCCCTATGTGTTTCTCTTCTCCTCTTATGTGATGCCAGTCATATTGGATTAAGGACCTACCTTCTGCCATGTGTTGGGGTATATGGGGGCAAAGAAAACATGGCCCAATGGCAGGGAACAGGCTTTATTTAGGAATAAAACCTGGAAGGAGGCATCTGACTGGGGAGAGAGCCCACGGGAGTCAGAAAGCCCGCCTCCTTATGGGCTAGGGGCCTTTTATGGGAGCAAAGAAGGGGGGGCAGTCCAGGAGTAGCCGTGTAAGCCGCTGGTAGGTGTGCTAGTGGCCAGGTCATCTTGGGGCAGGGCAATGGTCGGGGGCATTTCTCTTTCTTTGTTCCTTTGTTTTCGGTCCTCCTCCGGCATGACCTCATGGCCAGACCTCACAGTGCCCATACAGTGCAACCTCATTTACATTAACTAATTATACCTGCAAAGATCCTATTTCCAAAAAGGTTCACATTCTTAGATACTGGGGGTTAGGACTTCAACATATAATTCAACTCATAACAAGCAGCTTCAGTCATCATAGCCAAAAACTAAAACCAACTCAAATATCCTCCAACTGCTGAATGGATAAATAAAATGTGATGTTTTATATCATACAATAGTATTCAGAAATATAAAACAAATGAATTACTAATACAACAACATGGATGAATCTCAAACACATCACACTAAATGAAAGAAACCAGTTTCTGAGACTACACATCAAAGGGTTCAACAGCCTTCATCTACAACGCAGTAGAAGAGGCAATGCTGTATGGCTAGAAAACAGATCAGTGGTTTCTAGGGGTGGGGAGAATTTGACTCAAAGAGACATGAGAAACTTTTGGAGTTGATTAATCTGCTCAGAATCTTGAATTTGAAGCTGGTTGTGTGACTGTATGTGTTTGGGAAACCCCATCGAATATACTTCAGAAGGGTAAATTTAATGTATATAAATTATACCTTAATAAGCTTGACACCTCTTTCCCCCAGTAGTGCTAGAAAAATGAGATATCTATTGCTATGGTTTGAATATGGTTTATCACATCTAAAACTCAGGCTGAAATTTAAACCAAGCATGGTGGTACATGCCAGTAATCCCAGTAGTTGGGAGACTGAGACAGGAGGATTCCAGGTTTGAAGCCAGCCTTAGCAACTTAATGAGGCCCTCAACAACTCAGTGAGACCCTGTCTCAAAATAAAAAATAAAATAGGGCTGGGGGTGAGCTCAGAGTTAAAATGCCCCTGAGTTCAATCCCCAATAAACACACACACACACACACACACACACACACACACACACGAGCATGCGCACGCAAAAAAAAGAAAAAACAAAGAAAGAAATTTAATCCCCGTTACAAGAGTGTAAGAGGTAGGACCAGATGGGATCTGTAAGAGGTAATTAGGGCTCTGCTGTCACGAATGGGTTAATCCATCCATATGACTAGTGGGTCACTGGGTTAAAGGGCTACCTCAAGAGCATGTCTGCTATGGGAGTCAGTTTGGCTAGGTCTCTCACATGCTCCACTTCTTGCAATGGGATGCCCTGCACCATCTCAGATGCATCCCCTCAGCGTGGGACCAGCACAATGAGCCCCAATAAACTTGATTTCTTTATAATTTACCCAAACTGTGGTACTGTGTTATTTACAACAGAAAATGGAGTAAGACTTCCACAAAGGGAAAAAAAAAATCCCCCACTTACACAAACATTAACACAAAATTGCTCATTGACGTAAGGGTAAAAGCTGAAACTATCAAAGTTCTAGAAGAAAACATAGGAGAAAATCATTACAACCCCAGGAAAAGCTAAACTGTTCTTAGATATGACTTGAAAAGCAGAATCTAGAAAAGGAAGAGAGGAACTGGATTTCACCTAAATAATTATGTTTGCTCTTTGAAAGACACCATTAAAGAATAAAAAGCAAACCACAGGCTAGGAGGAAAGAGTACATATAACTTACAAAAAAGTGTATCTGAAATATTTAAAAAACTCTCATGGCTCAATAATAAGAAAAAAATGACCCAAACAAAAAGGAGCAAAAGATTTGAACAAGTATTTCAAAACATGGATGATAAGCACCTAATAATTATACTCATCATAGACATCAGGGTATTGCAGATTGTAATCCAATGAATTAATGTTAGGTTCTTATTAAAGTAGGTAGCCGGGTGTGGAGGCACACACCTGTAATCCTAGTACTTGGGAGGCTGAGACAGGAGGATCACAGGTTCAAAGCCAGCCTTAGCAATTTAGTGAGGCTCTAAGCAACTTAGTGAGACCCTGTTTCCAAATAAAAAATAAAAAGAGCCAGGGATGCAGCTCAGTGGTAGAATGCCCCTGGGTTCAATCCCCAGCAACACACACACACACACACACACACACACACACACACACACAGAGTTAAAGTTAAAAACACCAACAAAAGAAGTGCTGGCAAGGATTTGGAGCAACTGGAACCATTCTGCTTTGCTAAAGGGAATATAAATGGTATACCCACTTTGGAGGCCTATTTGGGAGGTTTTTCCAAAAAGTTAAATGTATATTTAATATATGACCCACTTTTAAGAAATTATCCAAAAGAAATGAAAATATATTTACACCAAGACACATACTTTTTCTGGGTATTAATTTAGGAACTGGATTCCTGGGTCATATGTTAACTACATTTAACCTTATAAGGAACTTCTAGGCTGTTTTCCAAAGTGGCTGTGCCATTTTGCATTCCCATTAGCAGTGTATGAGAGTTCCAATCTTTCCACACTCTTAACATTTATTTTTCATGGGTTTTTATGGTTGTTTTTTGTTTTAATTTGCACTTACTACCCTGTCTGGTGTGAGTGTAAGAGGTCACTCATGGGTCTGTTCTAACCCCACTGCCACTGATGTGGAAATATTCTTGGAACTAAAGGTATACTTTTCTTTCACTCCTTGGCTTGCATCAATATTTCTTAAAACCTATGATCTTGCCATTTGGTTTTCTTTTATTATCCTTGCTTAGATGCCTTTCAGCATGTTCTACTGTTCAACAGCGATTTGCTCTGTATGTTGTTTCATCATTATTTCTTTATCTTCATACTCAATTTGTTCATAATAGTAAAAATCACTTCATGAACCCTTTGTGTACACCCCTTCCCTCTGTCCTTCCCTCCCTTCCTTTCTTCCTCTTACCCTGCCTTTGGGGTCTAACCTATCTTGCTTCCTTAGAGTAACTTGACTAATTCCAGTGATGTTGCTTTATAACTAAATCAGGTGAATTAAGATTTGGAAGCATTCACTGAATACTCATCTTGGAGAATATAAAAAATATTATAAATAACATGCACATAGCATTGGGAGATTTTCCTGATTTAAATATTCTATGCTATACTGCTGGCATTTTGCATTTTAAATTTTGATTTCTTATCACTGAAACTATAAAGGGATCAGAATACACCCTCTATGAAATTTGAATGAATAATACAAAACAGATAAAAAATAATTACAATAACTGTGTTAGTTTTTTGTTTCTTGGATAAATTACCTGAGATAAATCAATGTATTAGGACAAAAGGCTTATTTTGGCTCATGGTTTCAGAAGTTGCAGTCTATAGTAGGTTGGCCCTATTGCTTTGGGCCTATGGCAAGGCAATACATTATGGCAGGAAGCTGTGGCAAAGGGAAGCTGCTCACCTCATGGCAGCTGGGAAGCAAAAGGAGAGGAAGGGGTGGGGTCCCAGTGTCTCCTTCAAGGGCATGCCCCAATAACCTAACTTCCTTCTGTTAGGCACCACCTCCTAAAGGTTCCACCACCTCTTAATAGCACCACAGGCTGGCGACAAAGCCTCTAGCATGTGGGTCTTTGGGGGACATTTAAGATCCAAACCATCACACTTATGAATGTTATAATCAGGACAGACCACAGTGCTGAGGCAAAGAGGAGAGAAATGCATGCTGCTTGAGAAGTTAGGCATTTATTTGGCAGGAGAAGTGTGGTGTTTATAGTTCAGCCTTAAAGGAGAAGTAGGATTTCATTATTTAGAAAATAGGAACATAGTTTTCAAGGCAAGGGACCTATGCAAAGGGGTACGGTGAGAAGTCCTTTGAGACGGTTTAAGGTAGTTGGGACAAACATGCAGGAAGGGTCTAGGAAGCACCACAGGCTGAAGCGTTCTGACTTGGTTCTCTTCCACAGGGAACATCAAAGGCTTTTTGAACAGGATGATTGGATCAGTGTTGTGGAAAGATTATTCTTGGGGGAAGTGAAGGCGGCCAACAATGGGGGGATAGACAGAATAATTCAGGGAAGGGGAGATGGTCTAAATAAGTAGCCAATAAGCAGTCTTCAAACATTTTTACACACGTGTGTCCTAAAACAATTTTTAAAAACTATGGTCCCTCTGCAAAGGTATTAATTTTTCCATAAACTTAAGTCATAGCAAAACATGCTATTTTCAACTTATTATAACAATTGATATTTTAAAATAAAACTATTTTAAGTATATTCAATGGAATAAATATCACAGCAATTTGATTATCAATATCCATTTTTTATAAAATATACACTATCTTAACTTATATTTCCATTTTACTCCCTCTCCAAGAATGTTATGGTCATGTATTTTATACTTGAAAGTCTATTATTGCTCATGATATTTTTTTAAATAGACGTATGTGTATATGTATTATTTGTATTTTACAAATTTTCTTCCATTTCCTAGACAATAAAGCTCTAAAAGTACTAAATTTTTCTTCTGAACTGAGTTCTCATTGTAATTATTGGTAACATACAATTGATCAAAATTCTATAAATACATTATAAATTTTGATAATTTAGACATGAAAAGTAAAAATTTATTGAGAATGCATCTATCTACCAATGAAATCAATGGAGGGTTTTTTCCAGTTAGTTCATGTATCCAAGGATAAATATTGTTGATTGATTGAATGATACAGGGCTCACTAGCAATTATATTCTTATTTTCCATTTTTAAAGATTTAAACATTAAGAACACTTATAAGTAATTCAAGTATAAGTATAGTATTAGGGTATGGAAGTGAAGAGACTTTCGATATAACAATGTCATTTAATTTTTGGTGTTCCTATGAGTTACATGCCCCAAGTCACAGTATCATATCATCAAATAAAATTTTTTTATTCATAAGCTGACAACTCAGGCTTCATTCAGTTTGTGGAAAGCACAGAATTGGAAATCACTTGATTTGCAAAGAAAAAATTTAATCTAGTTAGTAGAGTCATTCACTCAACATGAACCACAACACTTCAAATTATTCCTTTATGAGAAGGCTAGAAATTTGCATAAGCTCAGGAATGGGTGACTGATATATATATGGCAGGAAGCTGTGGCAGACGAAAGCTGCTTACCTCATGGCAGCTGGGAAGCAAAAGGAGAGAGAGAGAGGAAGGATGGAGTTCCAGTATCTCCCTCAAGGGCATGCCCCCAGGGACTTGGGGGAAATATATAGAGAAATATATATATTGCCTTCGAAAAGTAAGAGAAGGGCTGTTTGAAGAGAGGAATTGGACTTACTTTTCATCACAGATGAATTCTTAGGCAGTTCAGTTTTAAGAAAAATTACATATGAAAGTTGAAGAAATAAAAATGGATTTCCTTAAAACTATGTATGCCCAACTACCCCTTTGGAAAGCTTTCCATGCCTCCAGGGTACAACTACCCCCATTTGTAGGCCAGGCATCTAAATGAAGGCTAGGAAATGGATAACAGTGAGAAAAGGGAAGAGGCAAGAGATGTAGGAAGAAAACTGATGTGATAATGATAAAATGAAAGAAAATGGTGAAACATAACTACAGAGTTCCTAGGTGGACGGGGATACCATTAATCTAGGAAAGTAAAAACATTTTGAGCCTGTATGTCTTTAGACATGTTAAGTTTAAGGGATTTGTGGAGCATTAAACTGGATCTATTCATAAAATAAATATGTGACTCTGGCCTTTAGGAGAAAGCTCTGAGTTGGAAATATAGATTTGGAAATCCTTGTCATTCAGGTTTTAATGAAAGCCATGTAGGTGGTTGAGATTTCCTGAAAGGGAAAGTTAAAAGTGGGAAGAATTTTTCAAGCATCTGCTTCCCCATCAGGAGGATGAAAACACTTTGTGAATCCAGTTCTAGTTTATACTTTTGATTTTTCCAAAATTCCAGCACAGGGTTTGGGAAATTTGAACAAGTAAATGTCCCCTGCATAACAGTGAATGGTACCAGCTAAGCCTTATGTAAGCATGTGCATCCAGATTCCCTCCTTAGGACTCATACAGACCTGGATAACATTCTTTTTTTAATAAAATTACTGATAGATAACAGCAGGTGATAGCTTTTAGAACCAAGGGAACTTGGTTCAAGAACTCAGTTTTATCCAGTTATTTGCTTTTATCTTTAGGGCCAACATGAGTCAACTCCTTTGCCCAATTACAATGGGAAGATACATAATGGAAGTTTCCCAAAGACTGCTGCTAAGGATTTATGTGCCAGCAGCAATTTATTATCTCCTGAATTTCTCTAAGAAAAGAAAACAAGCAAGGAAAAGAATCTCCCAAGCAGCTTCCTCTCTTGATTTCTTCCCCCTACTAGAGAATGGCAAGTTTCAGGATGTATTATATCAACTTCAAATTATTTTGGCCTTTGAAAACTCCCATTTCATTACAGAAACTGTTTCCATCAAATATTCTTCATCTTTTGCAAACTAGTACCATTTTCTTTTTCTGTCCTAGTTAATGGTCACTTGGGTTTGAAATCTGAGGCTTATCTTTCAATCCTTATTTCTTTACACCTCTTACACATCTCAATTGGAAATCTACTGGGTTCTACTTCAGTGCAATCTCTTGAACTAATCATCAGCTTCCCATTGCCACTTACTTGTCTGCTTTTCTTAGTTCCTGAACCTAACTAACTAGAGAGGGTCTAAGTTTGCAAATTCATGTGTGCAAGAAATGTTGTATTTCTTCATTTTCTTTAAATAAATTAAATTCTGATTCTGAACAGTATTATACTCTGGTGGGATGGTTAAAAAAATTCAACCTCTATCATTTTTTTATTTTTTGGCGGTACTGGGGATTAAACTCAGGGGCATTTTACCTCCGGGCTACACCCCCAGCCCTATTTTTTATCCTTTATTTTGAAACAGGGTCTCACTCAGTTGTGGAGGCCTCACTAAGTAGTTTAGGCTGGCCGTGAACCTGGATCCTCCGGTCTCAGTCTCCCAAGTACTGGGATTACAAGCATGCACCACCACACCCAGCTTATCATTTTTTTAATATTATACTCTCTCACAACAAAGTTATACAAAAGTCCCAGGTTTTTAAAACTCAAAAATCTTTGGGAGTTGGGGCATAGCTTAGTGGTAGAGTACTTGCTTAGCATGCACCAGGCCCTGGATTTCATTCCCAGCACCAGAAAACAAGACAAAACAAAGTATTTGGTTATAAGTGATTATTCATTACCGCAATATACATACAAGGTCTCTTTCAGGTCTAGAGACCCTGCTTCTACGCCATCCTTTGGGTATGGGGAATCTGTGCCAAACTGGAATACTATAGTCTGAAATCCCCCACCTTCAGTTCCACCAGAAAGCCACCCCCGACTGCGTTTTTGCAAACTAATTACAAAATGGCAATGAGCAGAATAAGGGTTCCCCACTTTCTCCTAAAACTCGCAGACCTTTATTTTGGAAATCTCTTCTCTTTGACTAATTCTCAAGATATTGCCTCTCTTCTCCTCTTTCCAGAACTCCGCAGAAACCTTCAAAGGCTTGGGTTTTCTCTAGAGATAGGAAGAACACTGAACTTCTGCTTTATGCCAGGCCACTTCCCTTGAGGCCAGAAATGTAAAGCTGAGTTATCTAGTTAAATAGTCATAATAGCTATGGGTATATAAGGAGAATATAAACATTTTAATCAATTATTTTGCCATACACCCAAGTTATTTTAAATATTGGCTACATATATACATATAAACAAATTTTGCCCTACATAAGATCCCTCATGTGGCAAAAAGCAATAAATTTAGCCTTATGTTTTAACTCTGAGCAAGGCAACAGTGTTAGATATTGCTACTTTACATCCTGAATATAAATTTCTAAGACAGCGGGTGGTGTTTCTCAGATATGTAAATGGAAAGCAAACCTGAATTCCAGCCTCAACTTTCTCTACCCCTCTTTATTCAACTCATGGAGCTATTTCATCGGCAAGTGCTTTAATAACTGCTGCAGGCTAAAAATTTGTAGCTAACTCCTAAAAGCAATGACAATTCCCACATATGTCTTGTAAACAAGTTGTGACTATATTATATAAGAAATATTGAAACTTGCCTGGCTTTCTTGCTTCCTGTTCTTCTTTGAGGATAAATCCTTGACTTATCCAGTGAATGCTAAAGACAGCAGAGTATAACTGAGCAAAGTCTGGAAAGAATTTATTTTTTATAGAAGTTTATAAAATCCCAGTTTGTATAGCATAGAACTTTCTCCTTTAGACACTTCTATATCCCTACCCTCCCAGACCACACTTGCTTAATAACTCAAAAGAACTCCATCTTAAGAGCTTCATTATTATAAATTTAGTTATAGTAATAATGGCTCTCTCATTTGAGTATCTAGTATTATGTTGCATATTTACATATGTTGTCTTCAATTCCCATTTTGAAGAAGAGGCAATTGAGGCTTATATATATGAAAAGGCCTACCTGTGCCCCATGAGTAAGGAAGCCAGGACTTGAACCTCAGTCTTTCACTGCCCTTTCTACACTCATTCTTCTGTTTAGCACATCTACAGACTTAATTTTCATGATTAATTCATTGATTCAACAAACTTCTACTGAAGGCCTCTAATGGTGACCAAGACTCTCTGCAGCACATTTTTTAAACTCCAAGATCTTTTGGGGGATTGCAACATCAAATGTAAGGATATTGAGTTTGTTATCTTGTTCATTTTCCTCAAATTCCTAGGATTTGTCTATTTATCTTTGTTGTTTGAGAACAATCATTTAGGGTTGTTGGTTTAATCAAAGGTTGACTACCTGTGTAATCATGGAAATTACTAGAACATACTGCCACATTAAGGTAGGTCAATGGCCTGTCCATGCAAGAATGTTCTCCCATCCTGTTGGGAATCAGTAGCTGTGACTGTCTCTGACCACAGACCTTTCAATACTTTGAAAGGTACCTTTAAATATTTTCAGGCCCACATTCAATACTTTGGCCTGAGAACAACTGCTGTCACCTCCTACTGCCCAGTTTAAGTGGGGCGGAGGGCCAAATGCCCAGTTGTTTCAAACACTGCTTTCCACAGGTGAATTCACCAAGACCCTCTCCTAGTTTGTCTTCCTTACAGCTACTCTCATAGTAACTTCCTGTAGTCTTCTATAGGAAAGCCAAGCTTTCCTCTGGTGTTATGATCAGATACCATGTCTATATCTCAGATATTCCTCAGAAGCATTGGTCAATTGGTGGGATTTTGGACTTCCAATGCTATTAGATTCCATTTTCTTTCTTTTTTCTCTCAATCTTTAATTTCTTTCTTTCTTTCAATTTGGGGAGGAAAAGAAGGCAAAGGTATTTGTGCTGTCCAACCATCTTTATTTAATCTTCCTTCTTAACTGGTGCTTATTTCGATTATATTTATAGTCAAGCTAAGACCATGTAAATCCTAAATCTGTCTTAACTGCTGGGCACCAGTCCTAAGACTTAGGAGCTGGTGTATTTATTTCAGTTACTTCCTTAAGTGCTATAAGCAGAATACAAATAAAGATCTATGGAGTTCAGAGTGCTCCCACCTGAGTAAAGGCACATGAGCTGGACCTTGAACAAGAATTGGACATGTACACGGGTGTATAGAGCAGCAACTAGCTGCTTTGGCTTGAAATGTTGAATTCATGACCGAACTTAGGCACCTAAAGTGGTAAGGGGAAAAAAAAACCTTTGGATTCTTCTGCTCTTTCTTCATCATATGGAAGATGCAGTAGGAAAAAATTTCCAGATTTGAAAAAAATCTATACATAGAATAACTGCCAGATCATTTGTCACAAAATTAGATAAAATGACAAATAAGGCCCATAAAAAATAAATAAATAAATAAATAAAAAGCATTCAATATTAAAAGATGGTTTATTTGTTTATTTTTGTGGTACTGGGGATTGAACCCAGGGGGATTCTACCTCTGAGCTATACCCCTAGTCCTATTATTTTTATTTTTTAGTTTGAAGCAGGGTCTCACTAAGTTGCAGAGGGCCTAAGTAACTGAGGCTGGCCACAAACCTGAGATCCTCCTGTCTCAGCCTTCCAAGTACTGGAATTACAAGCATGCACCACCACACTTGGCTAAAAGATGGTTTATTTATACCTGGAAAATCTTATCTAGATAATTGGGGGCACAAATAGTCAAGTCTGTATAACAAAGAGGAGTCTAAAATGGGGTAGGATCTAGGTAAGAATTTTATCTTTATTCTAAAGGGACATGGATTTGTAAAAGGTTGAAAAACAGTGATTTAGGTGATGGCTGTAGGAACTGAAGCCTTCTTAAGACACTTCATTTTATGCTCAAAAAACCACCAAAAAGTTTTGTGAAAATCATATAACTCATGTCCTGTATCACAAAATGGTAAGCAAAAGTCATCTGTTTTTTACTATATGTAGTCTGGTTCCTCTACTGATCTTTTTTTGACATTGATCTAAAATTTAAGAGAAAAATTATTAGGAATTTAGCTTTTATTCAAAATTAAATAAGCAAAAGCAAAAATTTTAAGAAACTTTTACAAATTACTTACATAAAAGAAAGTTAATATGGACAGTCACAAGTTTGCAACAAATAATTACAAAAGTATCTAGGGCAGCATGAATATAAACCATGTCACAGCATGGTGATCTAACTGTGATATGAATAAGGCATAACTAACATTTGCACCAAGACCAGAATTAAGAAACAAAACAAACTTTAAGAGTTTAGTTCTACATTAAGCTTCTTCTCTTCCCCATCCTTACTGAGTTTATACTATGTAACTTTTTAAACAAACACATCATGTCAAACTATAAATTACATAGGTGGGCAGTTCATGTGAAAAGCCCCCTAAAATATACAAACTAACTGGTACTGAATCAAGTTCTCCATTTACCCTTATGTACAATTAAATGTAAACCATATTTTCACAGTTTTAAGTGTTTTATGAATAGATGCACAGTACCATGTCAGGTTTGCAATTGTTCCTGAAAACTGGCTCTAGGTTCAGCATCCAATGCCGGTTGGCCACTGGGATGCAAGTATTTACATAAATAAGAAACTGTGTCATAGTCAATGGTCAAGACAGTTCAGTAAGAGCAGTATTTCCAACACAGACTGATACTCAGTACCATATTTTATATACTTGTGCAAATATAAGCAATAGGACAGATAAATCTGAGGCAAATTCAATTTGCAAAAACTTCTACGACTATTGTTGTAAACTTGGGCAATAAATGACCCTCGGCAAGTTCTGCTCTCTATGGCTTTTTTTTTCTTTTAAAATTTTAAAGCCAGAGAAAATGCACACATACCACCCACACATATGCACACATGTGCACACTCACACGCACACACGCGCTACATACACACAGAATTCTAATTCATTTTAGAATATGGTACATAGTGCAACTTCATCACAATGTACAGGTTTAACACACATTCAGTGCGTGTTTTCTGTGCAAGTTCTTAGTGGTCTAAATCCTAGTTGAAGGTATTCAATTGCAGATCCACGATTCAGGAGGTTGAAAGGAAAAAAAAAAAGTCATTACATTTCTCAAACCAGCACTGGATGTGCAAAGGCAGCAGACAATCTGGCTATCACCACAGCCAGATCAGGGTAACTTTAAAGTAAGATCCAAGCAGTTAGTTATTTAGATTGGTCTCTAGAAAAATAGGTCAGTATATGCTGTATCTTTGTTAACCGTTCTTCCAAAGACTTCATTGACAAAACTGACAGCTGGTATCGAGGATCTACAGGAAGAACTGCAAGAAGCCACCAACACCAGGCAGGTCCATTAGGGGTTGCCTAAAATTAATCAACAGTTCATAGTATTAATAAAACACATATTTATGTAATAATAACAGACCATTAAAAAGCTATGGTTTACAGAACACTTTACTATATGCCAGGTGCTATCTCAAGTTCCCTTAATAATAATGTAAGGCAGGCTACTATTATGCCCATATAAACAGGGAAAGTGAACCTTGGAAACAATGGTGGTGTCCAAGATCTCTCAGCTTGTATGCAGCAGAACCAAGATTTCAATCCAGACTTGGCTCCACAGCCAACACTCTTTCTTCTGCACTGCACTGCCTTAAAGCAGAGTTCTTAACCTCAGGCTACTGACATTTTGAGCCAGACCATCCTTTGGTGGGGTAAGGCTGCCTTGCACATTGTAATCCATTTTGCAGCATCTCTGCCCTCTATCCACTAAGTGCCAGTGCCAACTGTGATACCAAAATTGTCTCCAGATAGTGCCAAATGTCCTATGGGAACAAAATGACCCCTAATTGAGAATTGCTTTCTTAAAATATATATTTAAAGCATTAAAAGTTTATTGATATTTAAAATTTTCACTTAAAAAAACTGAAATTGTAAAGATACAAGAAAAAAAATCTTGGCTTCCAGTTTAGTTTGAAAAATAAACATCTCCAGCAAAGAAGATCCTCTGATGTTTCAAGGGCTGAGTAGTGGCTACTGCCAGAACTAGGAATTTATATAAAAAGATTTGTAAGTCCTCCTTACTACACATTGAATTGCTTTTCACTGGACTTGAAATGTTAAGTTTCAGAATGACAAAATAAAATACAATAGTGTTGTTCTTAATAAGCTCCCTTTAGAGCCAAATTAGACTTCTACATTTGTATACTGTCTGTTCTCAACTCAGTATCACTACCATGTCCTTCTGCATTCCCAAGACATCAGAAATTACATTTCCCAGAGTCCCTTTCTCCACTGCCATAGACTGATATACTGGTAGAGACTCCCAAGAATGACAGCGACTTCCCCAGTTTCTCGAGAAGCACAATGTTTTGCTGTTCCAGGTGATTTGTGTTGAGAGATTTCCTGACCTCTGATGGAGACATCGCTAACCTTTACTCCTCCAGCTCTCCAATTGTTATATAAACCCTAATCCCAGCTGGGCGTGGTGGCACACGCTTATAATCCCAGTACTTGGGAGGCTGAGACTAGAGGATCCAGGTTCTCGGCCAGCCTCAGCTACTTAGTGAGGCCCTGTTTCAAAATAAAGAATAAAAATAGGGCTGGGGGTGTAGCTCAGAGGTAGAATGCCCCTGGGTTTAATCCCTAGTACCGCAAAAATAAACAAACAAACAAACAAATTCTAGTCCTATAGTAACCCCTTCATTTCTGGAATATGTAGAGCAGCTGCTTTGTTTTCCTGACTGTATCCTGACCTACATGATTACATGTATCAGAAAGCAGTGGGAGAGCCAGGCGTGGTGGCGCACGCTTGTAATCCTAGTACTTTGGGAGGCGGAAACCGGAGGATCTGGGTTCACGGCCAGCTTCAGCTCGCTCCCCTCCGCCCCCCGTCTCTCTCTCTCTCTCTCTATCTGCCTAGTGAGGCCCTCCGCAACTTCGTGAGACCCGGTTTCAAAATAAAGCATAAAAAAATAGGGCCGGGGGTATAGCGCGGAGGTAGAACGCCCCTGGGTTTAATCTCCAGTACCGCAAAAAAAAAAAAGAAAGAAAGCAGTGGGAGAGGACTAGGTAATGAAAGTTAAGGGTGGTGAAGATGATGGGACAAGTAATGTTGAATTT
The DNA here is from genome assembly GCA_004027185.1 of Glis glis. Lineage (NCBI taxonomy): Eukaryota > Metazoa > Chordata > Mammalia > Rodentia > Gliridae > Glis > Glis glis. The sequence continues at coordinate 22,351 of PVJS01015411.1, forward strand.
TTCTATATTTTTTTAAGATTAAGATGTACATATTCAATGTTGTTCTTATTAAAGTCTATTACTATCATGCTTAATCACAGTCAGGTAGTCAGGATAAACAAAAACAAAACATGTGCCAACTGATAACATTCTAGATGGAGAATGAGTACTATCCTCGATTTGGAGATGGTCTGATGTTGAAATTTCAAGTTCAGATGAAGAATTCAATTGTGATTCAGACCCACTTGACTAACCTTTAAAAAATGGAACCAGAGGAAGTGTGTACAATACTGGGATCTCTATCCTCATTTATAGTCATTCCTTTATAATGGTCACCTTCTGACCACAAACATTTTATTCAATTCAATTCAAAATGCTTATGCCTAAAAGTTGATTCTTTGATCAGTCTATATTCAGGTTTTCCAGGATAGGGACCCCTCCTGATGCCTCCTGCAGTGTCTACTGCACAAATCTGAATGTGCAGAAAAGCGACGATACACATTAATTAGATTAAAAGTTAAGCGTAAACCCTAAGTACTCAAGTAAGGCCTAAAGAATGAGCAGTGACATATTAAACAGGAACAGACAAAAATGGATTGAAGTAGCGGGGCAAGATGGTGGGGATAAAAGCAGAGGTGAAAAAAGATTTTTTAAAAGTAGAGAAAATGGTACATCTCTACACTGTCAAAAAATAAGAGCAGTAGCTGATGAGCTTGAAGGCACACTTGTCTCAGCCACCATTTAGATGGTAATATCTCACTTTAAATTTCTTATCCCTCCTTTTGAAAGGAAGAACTTTCTCCCTCTCCAACTCTCCTTCCTATAGGCATCTCAGCTGACAGTTATTTCCATCCTCTCTATGTAAAATGTAGTGGACACCACAGCTGTGAAGAATATGGTCATGTTTCTAAAACTGGGGAGGGGGGGCAAAGGAAATGCTACATAAAAGGAAAATGAAAAAAGAAAATTTAAAAGCTACTAATTTGGGTTTTCAAAAAAGGTGAGACTTTTGCAAGCAATATCAAAGCCATCATACCTGAAGGTTTTCCTCCCTCTCAGGCATTGATCCAAAGTGCTGAAGAATTTGGCTTCGAAATCTGTCTCTTAAATTCTGAAACCAGCTGCAGGCTTGAGAGTATACCAAATCATGAAGCTCTTGAAGACTCTTTACCTCATCCTCATTCTCCACCTAGAAAGACAACAGCCAGTAAGATATCTGTGTCTCATCTCTGTCCAGATCACCATCCCTTACAGAAATGCAAAAAAGTATCAGAAAAGCAGGGGAATACCTATTTCAGTGCTGGATTACCAGAGAGCATTGCCCTTAAGCTCTAATATATATTTCTGTCTCACATAGTGCTAATGGGACAGACTAAAAGAAGGCAGCAAGGCCTGGCCCAACCTAACCTTGCTGACTTGGCAGTGCAGCATCACAGAGCCCTGCTGACAGTACCCAGGTAGGAGAAGAAAGGCTGGGAGTGAGTTCTGGTTCAAAGGTCTACACAAATTTGGAACTCCTTTTGTCTTTTGAAAGTGGAACACGAAAGTTGAAGACAGTTGCTACAATAAAAGGAAAAAATGGGAGGTCAGGGTGCAGACACATGGCAGAAAGTAATAATAGGAGGACAGAAATAAATACATCTTTTACCAGGAAAGTGGGTCAAAACACAAAAAAACAGCAATAGGTAACTACATATATAAAGCCAGTAAATCAAAAGTTAGAGAATAATGCATATAATGATCTGCTTCTCCTGTTATATGTATAGGCTCAAGGCTGTGGCTACCTCTATAACCCCTCTGTGCATATGCAATTCAGACTACTGAATTACCAAATTGCAAATGTAAAATTAAATGCATTTCTTCCAGCCTGAGACCTAGAACAGGAATCTCAAAGAACACAAGTAGATCTTAAGTTCATTCATCCTTCTTATATCAATTCCTGTAACACACTTATATCCCACCTGCTACGTGCCAAGTGCCACTGTCTGATATACATTAGCTCATCTGAACAAACAGCAGGTGACTCAGCCTTTCATATTTCAAGGATGACTATTATAAAGACAACAAAAGGACTCTGAAAAGATGTTGAAATATAAAAGGTAAGACTATAGCACACAAGAGACAAAAGAGCATGCCTTTTATTTTTAAAAAATCAAAATGAAAATTAAAACTAAACTTTAAAAAGGATCTGCATTTTGCATAACAGCTTGAATGTACTTGATGCCACTGAACTGTTTATTTAAAAATGGTTAAAATGGTAAATTTTGTTATTTGTATTTTACAAAAACAAAAACAAAACCCCAAACCAAACAAAAACAAAATGAAGGTAGAGGACCTTAGGATTGAACAATTCTGGTCTTAGAAAGACTATATAAGATTTAGACACCTGCTAATATACATGGGATTTAATATGAGCAAGAAATAAACATATGACTTGTGAAATCATTAAAAGAGCCCCTCTCCCCCAAATCAGCTGCTTTACACCCTCACAAAATTCAAGGAAGCACCCATGTGCTGTAGTAAATAAGGAATAATAAGAATTATGAGTCTCAGATGGGAAAAAGAGACAGCCAGGAAGCTTAAAGAAATTTTAAAAACAAGTTTTAAAGAATTTTAAAATAATACAATAGAACTTAGTTTCATTAGGAGTCACAGAAAACACCTACTATAAGAAAAAATACTTTGATATAAAAAACATAAGAAGCCTTTCCAGCATGGATAAGAAAATCAAGGGATTTTGACATCAAACCCTCTATATGAAAATGCAAATATATATAAAATTAACATAGAGTTATTACTTTTGGCAAATGCTTCCATTAACTAAGCATGTCTAAGGTGCATACTACATACATCAACTCTAAAGTTCAACTACCCAATACTGCACAAAGTATCCCTTATGAAATCTTTATAATAAGATAGGACAGATGATATCAGATTAATCAAGTGTATTACCAGAAAGGCAATATGGTATAGTGATAAAGTGCGGAACTTGGAGTCAGAGTTGACTTTAAATCATTTTTGTTACACTACATACAGAAGTTTAGGCAATTTAATTAACACCCCTTACTTGTACTTTTCTCATCTGCTATTTCACAGGATTTTATATGTTTACCACACATCAAATTTCAGTCTACTAATTATATCAGCTTTAGCTGGGCGTGGTGGTGCATACCTATAATCCCAGTATTTGGGAGGCTAAGACTGCAGGTTTGAGGACAGCCTCAGCAAGTAGTGACTCTCATCAACCTAGCAAGACCCTGTTTCAAAATAAAAAAAATAAATAAAATAGGGCTGGGGTTGTAGCTCGGAGGTAGAATGCCCCTGGGTTCAATACCCAGTACCTAAATAAATAAATAAATCAGGTTTGATTACTAATAAATCCAATAAGGCAAGGCAGAGCTTAGCCACCTTTCCAAACTTGGATGGGTCAGTAGTTCAATTTAGTTAACTGCTGTTGTTAAGTAACTATCAGATATATACACACATGTCTGTGTGTACATTTGCACACATACAGTCTATGCACTGTGCTGGCTGGTAAGACTGTAGAAGAGGATATAGGTTCCAGTCTCCCAAATTCTCCTGAATGTACAACGATTCAAGAGCAAGATACAGAAAAGGTAATGGGAGCTAATTCTCATAAGTAGCAGTAATAAGGGTCTCTGATAGGAAGAAGGGTTCATGTTCCTAGAAGGTATCAGCTTGTATACCATACCAATATTGCCCTGAACTGAGTAGACCACAGTGTGCAAGGAAAGAGCATTACTACCTTAACATCTTCCAGATATTCAATGTCTGCAGTGCAATATCCATCTTTCATTCCTCTTTTTAAAACCCTAAACCGCTTTCCTCCAACTGTATCAACCACAGATCTTCCATCAGGTAAGAAATGTACATTTCTAATTTGTAACATACAACCATAATCTGCAAAACTAAAAGAAAAACTCTGATTAATGTCAAGTTCAAGCAGAAGCATGAAAGTTCTCATTTATATTCAAAGAAAGGTCCAGCATAAATACAAATATTTAGGTTCACAAAAAGCATACCTATTTTGTGTATCACTGACACACATCCCAAACTGTTTGGTTCCAGTCTGTATACTTCTTCGAATCATCAATCTGTATCTTGGCTCAAATACATGAAGAGGGCAAGGCACAGTGGGATAGGCCATAGTGCAAACAAATATTGGGACATTCCTGGTCAAGCTGAAGGAAAAGAACTTCAGTATTATACATCGAAACAGCGAACAAAAGTAAGTAAAGTTTGCAACAGTAATAAATTAATGAAAAACAAATCGGTTCTAAATAAGATGGTTTTAATTCCTGACACAAACAAGAATCATCATTTTTTTTCATTAAACTCACATTGATGCAGTATTATTAATCCTAAAAATCTGTTTATGATCCTATTATTTGTAAGAATAAGTATGAATTTTGAGACACCATGTTATACAGAGCTAAGTATCTTTATAAAAAAGAATTTATTATAACTAATACTTTATGTTAAAAAAAAATCTAATCCAGGCATGATAGCACACGCCTGCAATCCCAGTCAGTACTTGGGAGACTGAGAGAGGAGGATCACAGGTTTAAAGCCAACCCCAGCAACTTAGCGAGACCCTGTCTAAAACAATAAAATAGGGCTGGGGGTAGAACACCTCTGGATTCAACCTTCAGTACCAAAAAAAACCACCAATAAAAACAAAAACAACAACAACAACCACCCTAGAATAAATAAAAAATTAAATATTTGTAACAGGACTGTTAATTTTTCTCAGCTACAAGACATTCAGTTACTCTTGGATAATATTAATTTTAAAAATGAGTTCCCATAATAGACATAAAGCAATAATTAAAAATTCTTAGGCATTGAGATACTTTCAGACTATCAAAAAACATAATTCAACAACATAGCACTTTTTCCAGATAACTAAAATGATGTAACATTTTTCACTGCCAGACTGGTAGATGGTAAGAGAAAGATAAAGGAGATGCCCAGTTTGGGCAAAGGTATGAGAAAAACTGGCAGTGTGGGGGGCAGACTGAAATAGTATAAGCACACTAAAGAAGCACTGGGCTTTGTACATTAGAAACCTTACTTTTGATAGAAATGCTCATGTCCTTAGAACCAACAGGCTTCCTTTTAGAAACAATCCTACAAGTACTATACGAATGTTCACTCTTAACACTGTGGATAGTAACCAAAATTTGGAAGCAAAAAAAAGAGAATAAAGTATAGCATTTCCCTAAAATGGAATACCAGTTTCTACTAAAAGATGACATATCCAACATTGACTTAGAAAAACTGTGTTAATGTGAAGAGATTACAGAACAATATGAATAATATGATCTCATCTCTGTTTAAATCATATTTATATACAGAAAGTCTGAAAGGATATATGTCAGAATGCCAGTGGTGATTCCTTTTAGATTACTGACTGTAGCTTTTCTTCTGCTCATTTATTAGTTTTCTTCAAAATGACCATGAATTACTTATATAAATGTAATATTTAATAAAAACATGTTATTTTGGGGTTTTTTTTTTTCCAGAGCTAGGGATTGAACCTAGGGGCATTCTACCTCTGAGCTACACCTCCCAGTCCTATTTTTATTCTTTATTTTGAAACAGGGTCTCACTAAGTTGCAGAGGCCTCACTAAATAGCTGAGGCTGGTCGCGAACCTGCAATCCTCCTGTCTCAGCCTCCCAAGTACTAGGATTATAAGTGTGTGCCACCACACCTAGCTAAAAACATGTTTTAAAATATGTCCTAAAAAATAGCCCCACTAGTTCAAAGCAGGATTCTCTCCAGCTTCTCTCCACCTCTCAGCTTTTCTCAGGCTAGGACTTAGCCTTTTCTTGCTTTACTGAGCATCTGTGGGCGGTCTGGCTATAGCAGTATGCTAAGATTTCAAAGGTCTAACTGCAGCTTTCTGAAATTTCATTTTTTTAATGTTAATCAAAAATGTCCACAGTCTTCTCATCAGAATATTTTCTATCATAAAACCATATCTTCTGTGGGAAGACAAATCACTATCAATCTGTAAAGAAAGGAAAGACTAGAAAATTTCCTTCTATTAAAGATCTCTGGCCTAATGAAGATATTTGATGGGCACATATTGAAAAAGAAAAGGCTACAAGAACAACTGATTTTGTTTTAGAAAGTGAGAAATAGAATTAATGTTCTGAAAAACAATGGAAGCAAAAAGTTGTTAAATGAAAACAGCACATGTTATTACAATGTTCTTCAGTGTGTTCAGTTAAAAGAAAGTGGAAGAATCAGGATTAAGAAATTAAAAACCTGTGAAAGAAATTCAAAGAGACCCAAGTGACTGACCAAAGAGGAAAGGACATTAAAGGAAAAGGAGAGAAAAGTACAAGAAAGAAAGAGGCACAGTGAGCACAGCCAGGCCCAACCTATCGAGCTCCGATTGGCCTTGTGTCCCCTAACAGTGCTATGTACTACTAAATCCCAAAGTCACTTCTGGGTGTTTCACCTGCCTGACACAACCGAGTTCTGCTCCCAGTCAGTATCTTTTCTGAATATTTGGCCCTTAAGTCATTACTTCAAATTTCAGTTTTTGGTCCCCTCCAAACCTCTAGTTGACTAAAAATCTCCCACTATGCAGGCTATTTATTCCATCTTCCTACTGCCCTGCCATGATACATGAGAGCTGCTGTTACCATCTATATCACTGTTGTGGGCTCCACCTCTCTACCCCCATTCCTCTGCCTGATGTCACTCAGGAAATTCCTCCCCCACTTCAAATACTACTGTAGCCCAAGACCTGAGTCAGTAACTCCCTAAAGAACATCTAGATGACACAAAATGAACCCTTACAAATTTCTGTCTGCTCATAGGGAAATGAACCAGTATTTAAAATATGCCTTTGCTAGATTGACTTGAACTAAAGATAGGCTCCAGCTTATAGTGGGAAGGTTTCTCTTTATTATTTCCAAGGGTAGTGGTTTTTAATTTATTTTTTATGAGAAGAAACTTACTGTGAGAGCTCAGCAGTTTCTTCATCATATATTTTTTTTCTCTCAGACAGTTCATCAGGCAGATACTTCACTATTAATTCTTCCAACAGCTGTGTGACACAGTACCTCCTATCTGCTAGATACTAAAAGACAATATTATTTTACATTCCAGTAGTGGTTTTCCTACAGTATAAAACAGGTGAAACAGTTTAGCTGAGATATTAAAGCCTTTATTATATACTTACACAGTCGATTCTGAGTAAGTTTAAAGAGTGAGAGGGAACATTACAATGGGTGACAGTTCACAAATAAACCTGTCTGTGGTTTTGCTCAAGAGCATCCAAGATACATGGCTGCGACTTGAACCAAGCACTGTATGTGAGAATGTTTCTTGCTATGATCATATATCCTTTATTAGCAGCAGTCAGCCCTGCCCCTGCCATCACCCACAACAAAAGCCAGTTTCCACTTGACTCGTGGCCCTAAAACTATCCTTTTAACAAAGAAACAAAAATGTAAGGATGAAGAATACAAAGCATTTGCCTTATTTAAGAAAAGCAAAACAATTCCCTTTTTGGTTCCCACTTTCAGAGGCAAAGTCTCTAGATAATTTGCTTTTAAAAGTTTTCCTTCCATTGCCATTCACTGTCACTCAGATTTTATCAATATATTGCTTTTCTTATGTGACTCATTTCTCCCAAATTTATATACAATGGTATTTGTGCTAGTTCTATAAAAGTGAAATCCTCGTGTACTTTTGTGTCATTCTCTATTTCAACTGATAAAAGCCATCTATCTCACTCCAGCCTATGAAAACCCTATTTATCCTTCAAGATCTGGCTCCAATTTTACCTGTTTCATGAAGCCTTCCTTAATTACTTTTCTGCCACCCTAGAACCCCACATTATGCTGCTTTTATCACATAAAAGGTATTTACCATCCCTATACTATATTATACGGATACATTATATCTCTGTAATTAAATTAAAAATTGTTTAGGGTCAGAGATGAGGTCAGAATAGATACATAGAAAATGCCCAATACATATTTATGAGGAAAAACTCTTGGGAGACAATCACAAGACAAAGAGAAGCCATCCTTTCATCTGTAGAGCCAGAAGAGATAAGGGTTTTATCAGTATCCAATGATAAAGAGATTAGGAAATGAGTTTGCGAAAGTGTCTATAGAAGTGGTTTACAAACCTGAATATGAATCAGGGCTTGTTAAAATACGGATTGCTAAGCCCTACCCCAGATTTTGATTTACTGGATCTGGAGTATGGTCTGAGACTCTGCACTTCTAACAGATTCTCAGGGATATAGATGCAGCTGGACAGAGGAACATATTTTAACAACTATGACTAAAGAGAAGTACCCTTAAGCAGATGATACATACACAGACAAGAGTTTATCATAAGAATAATCAAATTACACACAAAAAACAGTTCTCTTACCATTTTCTATTAAATTAATAAAGATATTTGATAATTTAATGTCCATGTAATTAAAGTTGGGGAAATATGTACTCTCTTACATTATTACTGATAGGAGTCTAAATCTGGGTAATATTTCTGGGGGGCGGGTAGGCAAACTGGCAATTGGTTAAGAGTTTTATATAGCCTTTGATCCAGTAATTCACCTCCCAGGAATTTAACCTAAGGAAATAGTCAAATATGCACATAATCATTAATTTTAAATGATGTTCACAAAAATATGGCATATATATAAAAACTTCTATATCCATATATACTTTTATATATATAAAAACTTCTATATTTAGGCTGCTCTAAAAATCATGTCTTTGAAATATATTTAAATATAAACAATGAGCAAATTAAAATGACAAGTAGGAAAATGGTAAAATTATAGAGCATACAATATTATTTTTAAAATTATATATTACATATATTTAGATTTTAAAAATTATACAGGATGTCTTCAAAGTTGGACACAGGATAAACATTTTAAAACTGTATGTTAGTTATATTTTCAAATAATAAGCTTAATGCTTTTCTTTAAAATCCAAATGTTTCTAAGACATTATTCTAAATAAAAGCAATGAATCTAACAGTTAATATTTTAAAAAAGCATAATTATACCAGAAAATATCTTAAAGAATATTTATTCTCTCTCTCTCTCTCTCTCTTCCTTGTCTCTCTCCCTCTCTCTCTACCTAGTGAGGCCCTCCGCAACTTCAAGAGACCCGGTTTCAAAATAAAGCATTAAAAAATAGGGCCGGGGGTGTAGCACGGAGGTAGAATGCCCCTGGGTTCAATCCCCGGTACCGCAAAAAAAAAAAAGAGAATATTTAATCTTATGATAAACTCTGAAAAATAGCATGTTTAGAATACTTCATCTGAAAACAAGGAGCACATTAGTTGAAAAAGTAGCAAACTCTTTCTTATGTTTCCTGACTGCAAATATTCTATATATGGTTTTGTTTTTCAGCTTGGTATGTATATCAAATGTAACAATATGTTTGTGTTATTATGCTATCTGTACAGAGATGTGCTTCCTATATAGAAAATAACCATATACTAAATGGTTTTATTAATTTTTTTTCATTTTTGGGAGACTCATTTTTTTCATAAACAATCCTGTCAGACAAGAGTCACTTTCCCCATTGACACTCCCACTGCAGTCACTGCTCAGTATCACTTGAGCCACACCTTAGTTCATCTCCAGTCACACAGCATGATCAAGAGGATGCTGTTCCCCCCTTGGGGACAGAAGACACCACTGAGATCTATGATTTCCCTATCACAGTTAATTAGCACTGATTACTGACTCTGAGAGAAGGGATGTGAGAAGCTGTGTCACCCTCTTCCTTTGAGTCCATCACTTTCCAGAGCTGCACTGTCTAGTGTGGACCAATTTTTAAAAAAAAACTAGTCACATGTGCCTACTTAAATTTAAGCTAATTAAGTAATAAAAACCACAGTTCCTCAATCAGACTAGCCAAAATTCAAGTGCTTAAATAGTGAAGTGTAGCCAGTGCTACCATATTGAATAGCAAAAATACAGAACATTTTCATCAGTGCAGAAGGCCCTACTGGATAGAGTTGTCTAGATGTTAAGGGAGCTGGAACAGGCCTCAAATCTGGCCTATTATTGAGGGCAAAAGATAGTGCAGTAGGATTTTTCTAATATCATCATTATTAAAATTAAACCTATCCATAACCAGGTAACTGATCATAACTCCTTTTGTTAACCATAAAAACCTTTTGTTAAAAAACTAAGTACAAGGGGCTTGGTCTCTAGGACCTATCTTTTTTACTCTCTCAATTTTACTTTTCTCCAACATTAGTATATGGGTAATAAAATGCTGTCCTTTTAATCACTCAGCATATATAATATAGCTCATTCTAAACATGATAATCACTATTTATTTTTAAATTGGTGCATTGTAATCTTGATGGGTTTTAGGGTGGTAGAAGTATATATGCACACATCGGTCAATTAGCCCTCCCCCAATTCCCACCCCCATTCCTTCCCCCTCCCCTCCTTCTCATGCTCAGCATAGTAGTTGACTTTGATAAGTTTGTGCATGTGCATCCTTTCATTAGGGACTCCCTCCTATGCCCTATTCTTCCTAGCTTCCGCATATTAGGGAGAGCATCCGACTTCTCACTTTTTGTGACTGACTAATCTCACTAAGCATAATGTTCTCTAATTCTATCCATTTCCCTGCAAATGACGTAATTTTGCTCTTCTTTATGGTTGCGTAAAATTCCATTGTGTATACATTCCATAGTTTTATTGTGAACAGAAATCAGCCCATGTTGCCAAACTTAAGACCAATAAACAGATATTAATACAAATATTTACCTCTTTCAAGCTTTCTTTGCAAAGGGGACAATATGGTGCATGATCTAAACAACGCTCAAGACAATTTTTACAGAACGAATGTCCACAAGGGGTTGTTACTGGCTCAAAAAACAACCTGAAATCAACCGAAATACATGTTAGTTTCTACATTATCCACTGGAAAAGCTTAAACTAATAATGCAACCATTAACACTAATCTCTGCTTAGAGGAGGAAGGAGGGCCTAGTGGGCAGGAGAGGAGGGAAGGAAAGTGATTAAGTGCAACTATACACTCTTGAACTTTTAAAAATTTCTCAATCAACAAACGTACCCCACCCCATCTACAGTCTAGAGCTACACTGACTAATACAGCAGCCACTGGACACATGTGGCACTAAGCATTTGAAATGTAGCTGGTCCAAACTGAGATATGCAGTAAATGCACACCAGATTGCAAAGAGTTTGGGCAAAATAGAAAATGTAAAAAGTATCATTAATAATTATTAGCTTTTGTTCCCATTTTTATTCCCATTTCATCATCAACTTAAAAATGGTCCTCTTAATAGGCTTATAAAAGCCTCACTACATAAAATTCATAAAAAGAATAATCTAATAAATATTACTATTGAATCCTAAAGAACTATTAGGCTTAATACTTGTAATAGTCAATGCAGAAAAGCTGATTTTGTTTAGTTTATAATTATTTCCTGAAACATGATACTCCTGCATTCCCTAGAAATATTGTTAGATTTATAAGTACTTTAGAAATCATGTAATCTCCTCACTTCACATATGAAGAATCGAAGGGTCAGAACTCAGACACTTGCCCAAGAATATAGCTAGCTACTCCCAGCCTAATGTGACTGCCCCAGGCCTCCTGACTCTTCATTAGTCCTGATTCTACCATAATTTATATAAATGAGAAATGTTCTTTGGAAACATCCAGTGTTTTAGAATTATAAGCATTCCGCATAATGGAAATCCTCATCCACTGTTACTTAAAAAGGACTTTATGGTTATAATGTAAACTAGATAGAATGGTATATACAAAATACATAACTAGAATTCTTACCCAAATCTAAACCCATGGATATATCCATGTTTCAATAATAATATCTATAACTGTAATAGTATTTTACAACTGCCCAGATTCTTTTTATACTAAAGCAATTAGATTCTCACAATGTTGGGATGCAGGCAATCCAAATGCTGACCCCATTTCCTACAATGAAAACTGAGGTTCAGAGACTTAGTGATTTGCCCAAATGATGTGAAAGGCAAACCTAAAACTAAAACTTGTGTCTTTTGATATTTAGTCCAGTATTCTGTTACTTTATATTACCTATTATTACCATTATCTACACTATATTATACTTACATTAATATAAAATGTTCATCTTTTATAAAGATTTATATACTTACCTCATGCAGAGAGAACATTCAAAATCTGAGACATCTATTAATTCTTCTGGGATGTCGCCAAAAGCTAATGAAAACACACAGACTTCATTGGGCGTTTCTATTCAAACAAACAGACAACAGGGTTTTTTTCTTAAGGAAAAGGTTTAAAGGCTATTCTGGATAAATTTATTTCACTTAAGAGTACAGTGAAATCTTTACCTCCTTGTTTTTTCAGCTTATTTCTTCCATCTTCATTTGCAACCACATCCTGTTCTAAGAGAGACAACTTTCTTTTCAGCAGAACACCTTTTTCCTGCACAGAGAGTAAAGGTTCTGAAGACACCCTTTTTAAACAATCTTCTCTGGCAGGCATTTCTTTTGAGTTTATAGCCTGCACTGAGTGAGCACGGTTTAAGCTTCCTCTGACAGGCTCTGAAGGGTCCTCTGGTAGTTCTTCAGTCTACAGAAATACAATAAACAAAGCTAGCCCTATTTTCTTTATTATCCTTTTTTCATGTAAGTTCATTTTAATGTTCATTAGCATCACTCACTTTTAATTCCAAAACCCTGGCAAGTAAATGACTTTTGTCTCTACTTAGACAGCCCTAGATATCAAGCTGACGTATGTTATAATAAGGCTTAAAGCAACCATGCTAGTAGAGTTATTCTTACACTAGTAAGCTAAAATAAATATGTTCTATGTATTCCAAGAGAATAACAGTTTTCTGACATTTAAGTGACCTAAAATTATGATTAATTAGCAAATATTTCACATAAAACATCTTAGAATAAAGGAAAGTCTATAGACAATATCCCATTAAGACAACTAGACAAGTTGTAAGTACTTTAATAGGTTCTAATGTTTGAAACTAGGAAAGTGAAGATCTTAACTTGTAAATAGATATGCTAAACCCATGATAATCTTTTCTTACCCCTTACCTGCTTTGGGCTAAGCTCACTGGGAGAATGAAACTCTTCCATTACTGAAGGAAAGCCTAAAGGTTTGTTTTTAATACATGGTAATGAATTCCAGGAAGATTCCTTCAGATCTTCTTTTAAGTTTTCAGGTGATAATAAATCACATAAAATCTGTAGGAGAAATAAAAATAATGAAAAACATATGATATATGGTTAAGAATAACAATATATATTTACCTAATATTTAAGAATTTTTAGAAAGTTTATAGCAGACATTGTTTTTAATGAGGAAGAGGAATAGGTTAATACATTAAAAAGCCTTACAAAACCAATACGTGCCTCAATGGGTAAAATCACATCAAAACAGCAGCCGCAACAAAATGACTGAAAATGAAAAAGAAGGCATAGAGTGACCTGAGAAGGGACCCAAGGCAATGGCTGTCTTTTTAACATACGGATATAAAAAAAAGATCTTAAGAAAAGCAACAAATATTTATCTCTGAATATATCCGAGATATATCCCATCCTATCAAAATAGCTCATGACTCATATCACTATACATCTTCAGGTTGGACATAGAATATTGGCGTGTTTATGTAAACGCAAGAACCTGGACCTCTAATGACAAAATACTAAAATTCCCTATATTTACACTGCATTTAGCTAATCACTAAACCACTAATCTGTTACCACTGCCCAGCACTTGGTTGGGAGCACCAAATGGCAGTTGCCCTGAAACTAGGAATTAAACTCAGAGAATGAAAATTTCTGGGTGCTTCTATCAGGGCTATATCTAAAATTCTCAAAGAAACAGAACAGATTAAGATAGGAGAAGAACCTGACTAGGAGAAAGTGATAGGGAGTCTGATTTTTTTTTTGGCTGCATTTTTTAAAGTCTAAATTTGAAGGTTCAGTTTTTCAGCTTTACTCTCTTTCAAATACATAGAAATGACAATCATCCATAAATAATTATACGGAGATATATATAATGTAAATAAAAGTGTGCATCTTTCGTAGGTGCCCAAGCAATACCCCACTTAATAAAGATTTAGGAGGTGGGGGTGTAGCTCAGTGGTAGAATGCTTGCCTAGCATATAGAAGGCTCTAGGTTCAATCCACAGCACCAAAATATAAAAAATAAATAAAAAATAAACATTTAAAAATCTGTATGCATTTTTATACTTCCCCTTAATTAAAAATTTATTAAATGCATACAGTATGTTAAAAACTCTGATAAATTCTAAAGAAACCTGTTTAACTTGGTTTAACCCAATGTTTCCTCCAATGTCATTTTATCAGAGAACTCGCTTCTCTCTGTTCCCCCTCCTTCCCTCTGTTTTTTTAAACGAACAGCTACTAACACATCACAAAACAAACCATGAAAAGTGATATATGGAGAATTGAGAAAAAGCAAAACAAGTTGACTGGGACAATATTATTGGCAATCATGGAATGTAAGCCAAGTTTAGACTTAAAGTAAAGGCAAAAGGTAAGTTAAGCAAGGTTCCTGGAACAGGAACATCATGGCAGCAATGTTTAATTAAGAACCATCCATCTGGCTTGGATTGAAGAAACTACAGGTTGAGGATCCCTTTTCCAAAATGCTTTGGAACCAGAAGAGTTTCAGACATTTTTTGGATTCTGGAATACGTGCATACACATAATGCAGTATCTTGGACATGGGATCTAAGTCTAAACACAAAATTCATTTATGCTTCATACACACCTTACACACATAGCCTGAAGGTAATCTTATACAGTATTTTTAGTGCTCTTGTGTTTTGACTGTGACTGGGCACATGAGGTTAAATGTGGAATTTTCCACTTGGAGCATCACATAGTGAACTGTTTTGGGTTCAGATATTAAAGCATTTCCAATTTTGGATTTTCAAATTAGAGATGTTCAAGCTGTATTGAGGAACATTTAAATTAACTTAGCAAAAATATTGCCTTCAAAATATTTGTGAATGAAATCTTTTGCTTTCATTAAGAACTCAATACACTAAGTGTATGAATCTTAAACACACTTGTCAAGGGCTCTCAGTTAGACTTATTATTGCAGCACTTCTTATTGCAGCTTCCTATTAGTTTTAAAAAGACCTGTGTCTTGCCGGGCGTGGTGGCGCACACTTGTAATCCCAGTACTTTGGGAGGCGGAGACCGGAGGATCCGGGTTCGCGGCCAGCCTCAGCTCGCGTGCGCACGCTCTCTCTCTCTCTCTCTCTCTCTCTCTCTCTCTCTGTCCCTGTCTGTCTCCCTGTCTCTCTCTCTCTCTACTTAGTGAGGCCCTCCGCAACTTCGTGAGACCCGGCTCAAAATAAAGTATAAAAATAGGGCCGGGGGCATAGCACGGAGGTAGAACGCCCCTGCATTCAATCCCCGGTACCGCAAAAAAAAAAAAAAAAAAAGACCTGTGTCTTATAGTCCTGCCTTGAACTATTACAGTTGATAGACTGATTACCTTTTCTACTTGTAACTTGGCAGGTGCAAAATCTTCATCCAGGGCTAAGCACTGAAGAAAGAGTTGTAAGGCGTCACCTAAAAAGCCGGCATCCTGGAGTACTTTCCCTTTCCTGAAGTAGACCTTCAACAAAAGCACATGTACAGAAACTCCATGCAGAACTGCTTAAAACAATCATGATCACGTAAAGAAAAAAAAAAAAACAGTCTGCTCAGAAAAGCTGATTCTGAAACTGAATGACACTTGGGAGGCCAAAGCATTTTAAACACATCTCCCCACTGTCCTGAAGCAGCACTAATTGGGGACCTGAGGCACAGACAATGACTTGGCCAAAGTTCACAGCAAGTCAGAGCTATTAAGACCAGAAATACCATGTTCCCTCACTATTGAGAAATTACTGACTTAAAGATTACTGACTTAATGATGGCTGTTGAGGAAAAAAGGAAATAATATGTAAAATTATACTAACTTTAAGATGCATCAAGATTAAAAAACATAAGATGTGAAAATACCATTCACCTCAGAATCAAAGCAATATGGTAAATGTCTTCCAGGTTACTAAAGGATGTATGTTTGCCAATAGTACTTCTTAAGAAAGTATTAACTGATATGACACTTTTCATAAATTTTTTTTTCGGTCTTTTATTTTCTCCTTCATGATATGAGTTCAGCAAGTTCTACCACAAAATTTGAAACCTTACGTATTACCACTGATAAACCAAAACATCAATTTGTGGGTTGGTCTACCAGCAAAATGTCAACTGGTAAGCTTTAAATGTGCCTTGCTTATGTGACTAGAATGAAAAAAGAATTTACAAGCCAGAGAACCATCAGTATCAGAGAAGCCTAAAGAATGCTGTATTCAAGCCGGGCGTGGTGGCGCACGCTTGTAATCCCAGTACTTTGGGAGGCGGAGACCGGAGGATCTGGGTTCGCGGCCAGCCTCAGCTTTCTCTCTCTCTCTCTCTCTCTCTCTCTCTCTCTCTCTACCTAGTGAGGCCCTCCACAACTTCGTGAGACCCGGTTTCAAAATAAAGTATAAAAAG
>PVJS01015412.1:0-38936 GCA_004027185.1 Glis glis
AGGAGGAGGAGGAGGAGGAGGAGGAGGAGGAGGAGGAGGAGGAGGAGGAGGAGGAGAAGCTGGCAGTGACTGCGGAGACACCCCTGGCCTCACGTGTCTGAGAAAGGCCATGGCTCCAGTTTTCCCGCAGGTGATCTTCCAGTGGACACACACCCTTTGAACACTGGTAGCCCCTCAATGCAACCCACCTCCTGCCGGGACCCGGGACCCTGAAAATTACAGCACACACTTCTCCAAGAGGAAGAAAAGTTGCCCGGCCTGGCTTGGAGTGTGTCTTTATTTCCAAGTAGAATAAGTACTTGTCAATGAGGAAGCATAGCCTGGCGTCATGGCTAATATATATATATAAAAAAAAACCATTGTAATTTATGGCGCTGCACTGCCCTAATTGCTCATAAACCATGTTCTGTGATATGGTGTAACTAACTTCAAGACGCACGGTCAGGAGCCAACCCAACAGCTGGCAGCTGTCCTCCACCGAGGCAGCTCAGAACAACGAGAAAGGAATCAGGATTATTGGACGCCATGTACAAAGCTGAGATATTAAATATTGAACTCTCCGAACACCGTGATACCGTTGATTCTGTGTTCTCGCCAGTTGCCGCTTTATCATTGTGCATCAGTGAACCTGCAAACACTCTCGTTTTTTTCTGGAAGGCTCATTGGATGTCGCCATGGAGACGGGAGCTGCTCTGATCGCGTCCCCCGGGCCCTGTTTGCTGGCTTTTCAGTAAACACTTAATTACGCATTGCATTCTGCAATCAGGGTGGTTCAGGGAGAGTTTGCTGAGCTGATTTCAGGCTAAAGACGAGTTGTCCTCAACAGCTGCTTTCAGAAATGCGTCCAGTATAATTTTAATAAGTGGAGCAAGATTCCAGAGCCTCCGAGAGAAAAGCAAACAAATAAGACGGGCAAGGAGTCAGCCCAATTACTTGTGATAGCCCAGCTGTATAAAAGCTTATCAAGTCGTATCAACAACCTTAGCTCCATACTAAAAACCCAGGGAGGGCAAGGAGGAGAAAGGACCCTTCTACAGAATAACCTATGCAGATAAATCAAACAACCAAAAAATATTTTTTTGAGAATGATTCTATCTAGGAACAATGGACGATCAAAATATAAGATCCTTCCATAGGTCAGGGACTCTCGGTACAGCAATGGGCGGCTGGAGTCTGGGATCTAGACACTCCTTCCGTAAATGTATGAAGAATATCATGTCTGTGTGTCTATGTGTATCTTACCAGAAGAGGGGTCATAATTTTGATCAGAAACTGAGAAAACCGTCACATATAACAAGATAAAGGACCACTGATCAAATGCACTCTAGGGGAAAATACTATCTCTCTATGAGGGGGCATGCTGACTCTTTCCCACCATACATAAAGAAAGGATTTTGCAGGATGGACCCCATCCCTAGTCTGTTCTTCACTTGAGTCTGGATTTTTGTTTTGTTTTTGCGGTACTGGAGATTGAACCCAGGGGCATTTTACCTCCGAGCTACACCCCCAGCCCTATTTTTTATTCTTTAGTGTGAAACAGGGTCTCACTAAGTAGCTGAGGCCTCACTAAGTAGCTGAGGCTGGCTGCGAACCAAGATCCTCTGGTCTCAGCCTCCCAAGTACTGGGATTACAAGCGTGTGCCACCAAGCCCGGCTCAAGTCTGGATTTTTGATAGACACACTTGGTATTCATCCTCATTTGAAGGAACAAGTGCTGGGTCATGATGCACACCCAGCATTCTAAGTCCCAACAAAAGCTGTACCCCTACAGAACACCCAGTGTTACCAAACTGGTTTACTTCAAGGAAGTTGCTGATTTGGCAGCTTCATTTGATTTTGTCTTTTAGCAGGTATCTACTATGTCCTGGGTAGCTCCTTAGACATACTATCTTACATGCTCCTTGCGACTTCAGCATAGTTACTTCCATTGAAACTCAAGGCTATGGTCTCAAAGTTGAAGTTGGAGGCAAGAGTTTAGAGCCTGGAGACACTCAGATAGAACTGGAGCAAATTTACAAATGAAGGAGGTATGTTAGGAACGTCTAGCAAGGAAGTTGTGTTCTCTTTTCTTCATGGTAACAAATACCTGAGAAAAACAACTTATTAATATTTACTTTGGATCACAGTTTCAGAATCTATGGTCGTCTGACCCCAAGGCAGACACATCAAGGTGGAAAGACATAGCAGAGGAAAGCTGCTCGGCTCATGACAACCAAGAAGGAGAGAGAGAGAGAAAGGGAGAGAGAAAAAGAGAAACCAGAAACAAGACATGGTCCCCAAGGCTACACCCCTAGTGACCTACTTCCTCCAACTGAGTCTCACTTTCTACAATTTCCATCACCTCCCAATAGTGCATTCAAAGTATTAACCCATCCGATGGATTAATCCACTGGTCCTCATCAGTGGAGACCTCACGATCCAATCGTTTCCTAAAAGCCCAACCTCTGAACACTGCTGTATGGGGACCAATCCTTTAGCACATGATGAGCTATTGGAGGACATTTCAGATCCCAACCATAACAGAAATGATCTCCCCTCACCTTCACTATCAACAACATAAATATATTAGGGCAGCTACTTAGGACGTATAACACACCACCCCAAAACTTAAGAGATTAAAATCACATCTCTTTTGCACACTATCCCCCCTGCTTCTGTGGGATACAGAGTAGACAGCTCATCTCTGTTGCCCAACACCTGGGTCTTCCAAAGGCTTGACCCCCTGTCTGAGGTCTGGGTGGTTGGAACCTCCTGACATCTTTATGTAACCTTGGGGTCTCTCCACGTGCTCACGCATGTGGTCTCCCCAGAAGGACAGTCTCAGGGTAGTCGGGATTCTTCGACAGTGACTCAGGACTCAAACGCAAGTTTTCAAAGACCGGGGCAGAAGCTGAAAGGCTGCTTTAGGATGTAGCCTCCTCATCCCCAGAACATCATTCTTTTGGTGAAGCAAGATACTAGGGCCAGCCCAAGAGGGGAAGGAAGGAAATTTAGCCCTACCTCTTAGGAAAAGTTGCCAGTACAAAATGGCGTCACTTCCGTCAAACCCTAACAAAATGGCGTCAGGAGGGCACCCGAGAAGGAGTTCTCATGTGTGTGCCCGTGACCTACCTTATCACAAGAGATTCCCCCACATCCGACTCATCCCACATGTGCCCTGTAACAGAACTTATTATAAGAAATCCCTCAAGACTTCAGCACCCCCAGATAAGCCACCCCAACAAGGCTTTGCTAGCAACAGCTGTTTCCACCAATGAGCACACACCAACTCCTTCAAGAAGCCTCTGTGACTAGGGAACTCTGTTCTAAAACAACTTAAATGAACTTCTTTTTGCTTTTAAAAGCTTCCCCTTGCCTCAACCTCCCCAGAGGTGCTCAGGGTCTGCGATGGTATGCATATCCTGGATTGCAATTCCCAGTCATTTATTCCCAAATAAGCTCTTTTCCTTACTGAGTCACAATCCATCTCTCTTCTCTCTCAGAATGGCAAAGAATTTATAAGTATGTTCAGCAGCTCAAAAGTTAAGACACATAATAGGTAAGACTGTTAGGTAACTGTCCCAACTCTTAGCTGTACATATTATCTCAATGACTCTGCAAAGCAGCCCCGTCGTCCCGTTGCACAGATAATGAAAATTGAGGCTCAGGGAGATTAGAACTCGCCATGGTTGTAGCACAGCAAGAACAGTAGACTTTGTTGACAAATTCTCTGCCATCTACTACTACCCTTCCTGGTGGTTCTACCACACTCTGACTCAAGTTCCAATCACTATGCCCCCCTCTTGATTTGTTCTAATTCCTCCTAATGGGCTTACTATTTGGATCTTACATATAATATCGTATAATCACACATCTTTTTGTTTTTTTGCATATGGGTTGATTTCCCCAAGGAGACTCCAGGATCACAAAATGGGAGACTCTGGATCCTTGGATGGGGAAACAGACGGGCACGTACAGCCAGCATCTTGCCTGGGGAGCACCGGGCTGGGTATAAAGTTGCTTCTGATCCTGCCCCTGGCACTGTCTTTATATCTATAAATTGTAGCACAACTGAGCCACTGGGGGGAGGGGGAGAAGCATGGGGAAGCCAATGATTACTGGCGATATTTTCTCCCTCTCAGTCTGTCCGGAGCTGAACCTTGTCTAACGGAAGATAATTTGTTCTCTAATGAGAGTACTTGAAGTGCATTTCTTTCACTTGCTTTGAGATTTCTGTCAATTTTTTCATCTACTTCGACTCTAATCGAGCCTACATCCGTCTTCAGCTAATTACAGGAAATGTGGCTAATGGGTAAACTGAGTCCCCTGCTTCCTCAGTTGTCACGCCAGCCGGTATCTTTCCCTCCATTCCCCAAGCTTCACTCTTCTCTTTAAAAGAGCTTGTCACTCTCACGTCTCTCGAGATCACCCAGCCAAATTAGACGCTTCCCGAGGTCAACGTGCCCAGAGGAGGGAGTGGGCATCCACCAATTATACCTCCAAGAGCCTGGAATTTACTGACTGCAAATTGCTAACCGTTATAGCACAATGAAAAGCTCCTTCTGGCTTCAAGAAAACGGAAGACCTTCTGTCACGAGCTTAGAGGCTGCAAAGCCTGACAGATGCAAAGTGGTGGGAGTCAGGATCACCCCAAAAATGCTTTGCAAAATGAGAAAGTGCCTGTCTCATCTACTGCGCTTCTTATGAGCTGAAGGAAAGGCTGGGTCAGGGAGCCCTGGGTGTTTGTGCTGTTGAAGGAGCTAGTGAAGCCCCAAGTGACAAGTGGGGGGGACAAAACAAACAGTGGCAGCGATCTTGCTTGGCAGCCAAGTCCAGCTGCAGATATGGAGAGCGGAGCCCAGGAGTTCCGCTAAGCAACTCCTGGCTGCTTAGCAGGGTTATCTATCATGTGGCCCAAGAGGTCAGAGAGAGAGAGAGAGAGAGAGAGAGAGGAGAGGGGAGAGGGGAGAGAGAGAGGGGGAAGAGAGGGGGGAGAGAGGAGAGAGAGAGAGAGAGAGGGAGAGGGAGAGGGAGAGGGAGAAGGAGAGGGAGAGGGAGAGGAGGCGAGGAGAGGTGAGGTGAGGTGAGGCGAAGCGAGGCGAGGCGAGGCGAGGCGAGGCGAGGCGAGGCGAGGCGAGGAGAGGAGAGGAGAGAGAGAAGAGAGAGAGAGAGAGAATAGGGGAGAGGGAAGAGAGAGAGGAAAGAGAGAGGAGAGAGAGAAGAGGAGAAGAGAGAGAGGAGAGAGGGGGAGGAGAGAGGAGAGAGAGAGAGAAATGTAGATGTGTATGTATTCCTCAAGCACCCAACTGTTTTGCCAAAAACAAAGATTTTGGTCCCCTGTTCCCATTAGTCCTTAAAATAGTTAATGATAAGTCTGTAAAATAAAATAAAATAGTGGGAATTGGGGGAGGGCTATTTGACCAATGTGTGCATGTATACTTCTACCACCCTGAAACCCATCCAGATGTATGATTACAATGCACGAATTAAAAAAATAAAAGATAAAATAAAATGTTACCATTGTTCCTTAAGTTCAAAACAAGATTTTATTCTTTTACTCTTCTTATAAAAATTTGTATTGGTACATTATAATTATATATAATGGTAAAATTCATAGTGATGCCGTCATATATGAACATGGTATATAGTTTGGTCTGTTTCCTCCCTCATTCCTCCCCTTTCCCACCCCTCCTCCCTCCTCCTGATTCCCTTCTGCTAGTCGCCTGGTCTCTCTCCTATTTTCATGAGGTCTCTTTCCTTTTTTCTTTTTAACATCCACATATGAGAGAAAACATATGGCTCTTTATTTTCTTACTCTGGCTTATCTCACTTAGCGTGATGTTCTCCAGCTCCATCCATTTTCTTGCAAATCACACCATTTCATTCTTACTTATGTCCAAGACTCCATCGCGTGTACATATGCCATATGTTCTTTATCCATTCAGCTGTTGACAGACACCTAGGCTGGTTCCATAACTTGGCTATTGTGAATTATTGTGCTGCTATAAACATGTGCCCTCTTATTAGCCTCCTGGGCTAATACAAGGTTGGTAATAGATAACTTAGTAATCAACCTAGCAACACTTGCAAAAGAAAATTGATACTGGAAAAATTAAATGGTCCATTTAAAATATGTGTGCCATTTAACAAAATGGTTTGAAACCATGTCGCTGATCTCCAGAGCTTATACAGTTTTCCATCCAAGGTGGCCAAGCATTGCAGCCCCAACCCCACACCCTCAACTGTGGTTCCTTCTTGCTGATCCCTTAAATGCAAACCTTGTCATTTCTTAGATTATTCTTATCTCCTCATGAGGCTTCATCAGGTCAATGCTGTCACCTTCTCTCTGTCCCTTAAATTGCTCTTGAAATAGTCTTCTCAAGCCCCATCATCAATTGAAGAGGGGCGACCTTGAAGGTTTGATGGGATTAAGATGGAGTTAGGACAAGGGGCTCAGGGGTGCCTGAAACTCACCTTTGCCGGGGATCTCACTGTCCTCAGAAGAAGTATCAAGGTGGGTGCTCTGGGAATGGCTTCACCTGGAAATTGAGGACCTGCTTTACAGACAGATGGGATGAATTGTACTGGACAGAGCTCTAGGGTGGGTTTGGGGTACCTTTCCCCATTCCTTAACCCCTGAACCAAAGTTGAACACCAACCAGCTACAAAACCTGAAGTCTTAGAATCTTCATCTACCATGTAGAATCTACATGGTAGATGAAGAGAGGATGAGGAGGAGGACAAGGAAGAAGGAAGACAAGGTGGAGAAGGAGGAAGAGGAGAGAGCCAGAAGAGGATGTATAGTGGAGTCAGAAGGTTTTTTGGTGAGGAGAGAGCTTTAAATGAGGAACAGAAGTTAGCACACAATTGTTTCACTACATCAATCAGGACACAAAGGCTTCCAGAGGCAGAAAACAAAACAGTAAGTTGGGCAATCAAGGGAGATGGTCAATAAATGTAAGTCCCCTTTGGAAATGCTGACAGTATACATAGGAATGGTGCTTTCAGGTCTTAGATTGGGAGGATTGAGATGATAAGGACGGGGCCTTCAGGGCAAGGGGGAATGGAAGAGTTGAAATAGCATGCCATCTTTGATCTGTAAGTTTGCTGGTTAAAAGCACAGCATCTAAAGACACAATCAACGCCTTGGATTCAACGTGGTCATCAATCATCATTTGTCATTGAACTTGTTAAATTCCAGTCACCTGGAAGGTTTGACAATCTATCCAAGGCTGGCTCTGGTTGACATAGTTCCAGGTAAAGTCACTCCAATTTTATTGTCTAAAAGTACATGTTACCTCATTCCTAAGAGATATATCAGCCAGCTGCACAGTTTGCAAGTTGGAGATGGTATGTGTGGAGCAGAGAGCTTAGCAAGCACACAGCCTCAGGGTTCAAATTCTTCCCTCAGCCTCCATAACATTTAAAGTTGAAGTATGTCCTGCAGGGCTCATGGGTTCAGGGATGTGGAGACAGAAAGATGGAATGAACAAGGTAACTACTGAGTAGGAGAGAACATTGAAGTTATGCATCATGGGGGCCTCATATCATTAGTCAAAGAACTTGACCCTGATCATACTGGGATAGTTTTCTAGGGAGGCTGAAAGTAGCATTCCTACAGGTCCAAAACCCTCCTCCACCTGCTAACCTCTCATTAGGCTTTTAACCCAGTCCCTCAGACATGAAATCTTTCCCCACACCACCCTTGTAACAGGGTCTCATTTCAGAGCTTCTGGCTCTGGCAGCTAACAGATGGCCTATTTCAGAGCTGACATTTTTTTCCTCCCATCTGTCCATCTCCCCCTGTTAATGAGTAACATGTTCTTATCAATTTACCTACTGAAAGAATGAAGAACTGGTGCCCATGACTCTGAGGGCAATGTCATCTCAAGGAGAATGTGGACATGAATTGTGTCTTTCTAATAAGCACACCTGCATGACTCTGAAAAGCTAGCTCTTAAGAGGGACATTCTTCCCTCTGGTTGGGGAAAATCAAAGTTTTTTTTCATAAACATATATGTTCACCGATTTCTCCAATTTGCTAGTAAGTCAATAAAAATTCTTCTTCCTTCTTCCCAAAGGCTTGTCCCAATTATTTGATTTGGCCAGTTGGGATGGGGGGCGAGTATCAAATTTCCAGTTACAACCTGAGTGTCTAAAAGAAATCTTGCAGTCAGGATTGCCAATCACATACCAATTCAACTGATCAGGGGCATGTAGAGAAATACATTGGCAAGGATTCTGAAAGTAATCACATCTGACCTCAGTGGTTAGATATTCAAACATTTTAATTTATAAATACCACATGCCAGTAACTGCCTCAGGTGCAGGAAATTCATCAGTAAAAAAGAGAGGCATGGCTCCTGCCCTGTGAAGCTCACATTCTGGTGGTAAAAGTTCTGTGCTCTATTAGTGATGTCTGTGATGGACTCCAGGAGGAATGGTGATAATAGTATATATGTGTGTTAGACTTCTGCCAATTCAGCACCTCTCTCTCATGAACCCCTCCCAGGGAAAAACTCTCTCGAAAAATTAATGACCCATTCATGGAAGTGTTTTCTAACATCCAAACCAATTATGGCCCCTTGTCACTCCTTCCAGTAAATCTGAATTTCAGCCACCTTGCTGAGAAAAATAGATGTGCGTATTTTAGGATTGAAACCACATGCAAATTTCACTGCATGCTTTTGTAAACATTCTTCAAATCTACCATCGTTTTAGCTTGCACTGCTCAAATAGGCGGACTTGGCTTGAGGACTTCTTCAGCTCATATGTGTAATAAACAACTTGCCTTTTTTTTATGAAGTACATTATTTCTGCAGACACAACTTTGATGGCTTTAAAAAATAGGCTATTGGATTTAACACATCAAAGAGCAGAGCCTGGGGTTCTAGACATAGGGACTGTGTATGCAAAGCTTTGGTGTTGGGGAGCAGAGGGGGAAATCCAGGAGACACTGACAGGCCCCCCTGAGGAGCAGAGGTTGACCCCTCAGCTTGTGCCATGCTGGGGGATGGGGAGGCTCAACACCAGGCTTTCTGCAAAAGGGTTTCCTATTGCACATAGATATTTCCTATCTGACAATGCAGCAAACTGGTTTGTGAGGTAGTTCGTCTCACAAACTACCAATACTGTATCAGCAATCATACAAAATTGGACAGAAAAGTAAATTAGCCCAAAGATGACCCCATATGACCTGTAGGAGTGCTTGGCCTACCTACAGGGGTGTTGGGTTTGTGGCAGAGAGTTTGCCTCTTTTGCAGGTACAATTTGGGGGATGGAAGGGACATAGCTAACAAAATTGGAAAGATGATACCCAAACAGTCCCAATTTTCTTGAAACATCAAGAGATCTAAAGACACTGGACCCATCCTGCTTGACACAGGGGGTGAACCCCAGGTATAACAAGCCATTGCTTATTTGTTCATACAAGTCCATTTCTCTAGTTTGACCCACTTTGTTTAATTCATTCCAAGTACTTTCTGGGCCCCAAAAGCAACTGCATATTTGATCCCGGGGTTAGATGCCAGAGAAAGTTTTTTTTCTTATATTCAGCATCAAGTAATCATGCCTTGGGGCCCCATTCTGATCTTCCATTATTTTGCCAAAAAGGGCATTGGCCAGAATATACCACCAGGCTCATGGTGTTTGCTAAAGCAGGTCAGGGGACAGGGCTAGTTGATTTAGCACCAGGGTCCTTCAGGATCTACGATGTCTCCTGTAATATCCATTTCCACAATAATATCTTCTTCCAAAGAAACGATGTCCCTTCCTGTCGTAAAGCCCTCTGGAACTTGAGTTCATCCCAAAGGCTGATGAGGGGAGGCAGAATCAAAGAATCCCAGGAGCCGGGTGTGGTGGTGCACGCCTGTAATCCCAGTACTTGGGAGGCTGAGACAGGAGGACCACAGGTTCACAGCCAGCCTCAGCAACTTAGTGAGGCCCTCAGCAACTTAGTGAGACCCTGTTTCAAAATAAAAAAATTTTAAAAAGGGCTGGGGTGTAGCTCGGAGGTAGAATGCCCCTGGGTTCTATCCAAAAAAAGTACCCAAAAGAAAAGAATAGCCGGGCGTAGTGGTGCATGCTTGTAATCCCAGTACTTGGGAGGCTAAGACAGGAGGATCACGGGTTCAAAGCCAGCCTCAGTTAGTGAGGCCCTCTGCAACTTAGTGAGACCCTGTTTCAAAATAAAAAATAGGGCTGGGGGTGTAGGTCAGAGGTAGAATGCCCCTTGGTTTAATCCCTAGTACCGCAAAATGAAGGAAGGAAAGGAAGGAAGGAAGGAAGGAAGGAATGAAGGAAGGAAGGAAGGAAGGAAGGAAGGAAGGAAGGAAGGAAGAAAGGAAGGAGTGCCAGGGCAGGGGCAGGAAGGGAGATAAGGTTGAGATTGATAACAGAGACCTTCAATACTGTGATGCACGCCCCCCACCCAGCACTACTGCATTTCTTTGAACATTGCAGACAATGAATGGAAAGCGTTTTGGAAATCGAATTCCCTTCCTAGCTGTCCTCTCACACTACCATTCAACAGGCGCTTCTTCAACACAGACATGGTAGCCCCACGCAGGCACTTCTGATCCGCCGCCTCCGCTCTTCACCTGCCCTTTATGACAGACTGAGATCCGGCGTGTGTGAGGTGAGGATGCAGCATGCAGATGCGCTTTCTCTGTTTCAGTAGTCGAGCATTTAATTTAATGTGTACAGTCTCCCATTTGTATCTGTGGGTTCTGCACCCGTGGATTCAAGCAGCCGTGGATTGAAAGTATCTAGGGGGAAAAACTTGCATCTCTGCTGAATATGCACAGACTTTTTCCCCCTTTTGATTGTTCCCTAAACAATACATTAAAACCACCATGGAGATAGTATTCACCCGGTGTTGGGTATAATAAGTAACCTAGAGACAATATAGAGTATACAGTAGGATGCACATAGGTTATGTGCAAATACTGTGTCCTTGTACACAAGAGACTTGGGCAGCATCTGACTTTGGTATCTTCAAGGGGTGCTGGAAGAAATCCGCCATGGATATGGAGGGATGATTGTGTTGTATAAAAATGTAATTTAGTACAGTGAAATCATAATTTCTCCTGAAGTGTAAAGTTTCCTTAAAATATCATGTCAAAATTTCCTTTCTGAATACATTTAAGTAAATAACATAAAGCAACTAAAACAAAATAAACAACTCTGAGTATATAAATAGTACTAACCTTATGTATATAACTTATATTATGTAACACAAAAATGGTAGTTGAGTGATGACCATGAGGTTTTTAGAAACACGAACCTGTGGGTGATTGTCTAAACTACTTGGATTGTCTTAGATGCCCATCACAGCCTGGCTCATGATACACTTTCCAGTTGCATTTAATGCTGCCGAACACCGTGTCTCTTATAAGATGGTTCTGCTTGCTGGTACCACATGCTTCTTTATGTCTCAGGACCTTTGCACATTCTTTATGGGGGAAGTCCCTTTGCTCACCTTTTCTACCTGGCCAACCACTGTGTAGACTTGCCAACCCAGATTGGCTCTCACCTGCTTTGCAAAGTCCCCTCAGTCTTAACAGGCAGAATTAATCTCCCACTTGTGCCCCATCATTTTTAGTATGTTACATCCAGCATGTAACCGACAGACATTATTTATGTGTTAGACTTTACAACAAGGCTGATACCTAGCAGGTGGAAAATCACCTTCCTCATTTTGCACACAGAGGCACTTAATTCATGTTTGCTGAATGGACCATTTTCCCCAACGAGACTCACAGCCAAGGCAGTTTTTTTATTTTATTCCTTTCTCCACCCCCACAATGTTCTAATTTCAAAGAGCTTTTCAAAGGAGAGCAGGAGACGAATCACGATATTCACCGAGGAATATGAAGACGGAGGCTGGTACTTTAACAAGCCTCTGTCTTTCAGATAAAGAATGGGAAGGAAATTCACAATAGCCACTTAGGAAGGATCTAGAAGGTGTCATTATTCTAAAGCCCCAGGAAAAGAGGTATCATCATGAGTCATTAAAATTGCCTAAGTACTTACTAACAGCAAGTGTAGTCACATGGAGATGGAGGAAACACGTTCCTCAAACCTGCCCAGCTGCAACTGAACTAGATACACACCTCACGAAAGAAGAAATACAAATGGCCAATGAATACATGAAAAAAAAATGTTCAACGTCTTTAGCAATCAGGGAGCTGCAAATCAAAACCTCACTGAGATTCCATCCAACTCCAGTTAGAATGGCAGTCATCAGAATGCAAATGATAATAAATACCGGCGAGGATGTGGGGAAATAAGACCCTATACACTGTCGGTGGGATTGCGAATTAATGCAACTGCTATGGAGATCAGGGGAGATTCCTCAGAAGATTGGGAATGGATCCACCAAATGACTCAGCTATCCCACTCCTGGGCATCTTTCCAAAAGAATTGAAGTCAGAGTATTATAGTGATACGTGCATCGTGCATATCCATGTTTATAGCAGGGCAATTCACAATAGCCAAATTATGGAACCAGCGTAGGTGTCCATCAACAGATGAATGGATCATGAAATCATGGATATACACACAATGGAGTTCTACTCAGCCATAACGGAGAATGGGACTTAGAAGGGACTCCAGACAAAGAAGGAGAAAACTTTAGATGAGCAAAGAAGGTGACCTAACTGAGGGAGACGAGAGGGGGGAAGAGGGAAATACACTAATGCACATGATGTATATGCACAAACTTATCAGAGTCCATCACTATGCTGAGCACAAAAAAAGGAGGGAAGGAGGTGGAAATTGAGGGAGGGCTAAATGAGCAATGTGTGCATGCATGCTTCTGCTACCCTGACACTTATCAAAATGTATGATTACAATGCACCAATAAATGAATATATTAAAAAAGAAAAAGAAAAAATATATATATCATTTGCAGAAAAATAGATTGATCTAGAGAATATTATGCTATGTGATACTAGCCAGTCACACAAAGAGAAGAGTGGTATGTTTTCTGTCATATGTAGAAGCTAGGAAGAAATTGGGATGGAAGAGGGACTCCAGGTAAAGGAGGAGAAACCCCAGTGGAGCGATGGAAGGGGTTACGTGAGGGAGGTGGCCGGGGGAAGGGAGACTCGATGAAGGAAACACTTCAGTTGACGCTGTGTACACATATGAAATCACCTATGCCAATCTCCGCATCATGTCCAGGGAAGGAGAGGGAATGGGAGGGCGCCGGGGGAAGCTCACCAAACGCTGTGTGCATGTGTGTCCCTATCACTCCGAACTTTATTATGATGTGTGACTTAATGTACCAATAAAAGTATATTTAAAAATAAACAACAAAAAAACACCTGCCCACCTGGATTGTTATCTGAACAGGTGTTGTCACACACAGTTAGAGGACTCACCTTATCTCTGCCACCTCCCTGTGCTCCCAGGACAACCTCCAAAGTGCTCACTGGTGGCTTTCAGCGCTCGGCCATCTGGGCTCCCCTATGATCCATGTCATGACACTCTCCCACCCCACTGTGCATTCTAGCACATTCCTGCCTGGGCGCCAGCTCTTTGCAAGGCTCACTGTGCGGGTCTTAGCTGACATGTGCCCTCCTCAGAGAGCTCCTTCCTGGTCACCTTGTGGGGGAAAAAAAGTGCCTCTTCAACTGCCTCATCGACACATTCTGGTTATTTTCTTGGTTGTTTTCATAAGGATCTGTGTGGGATCATTTTAAGGCATTTGTTTACATTTTAAAAATAAAGACAATTTGGTCAAAGATTCTCTGTCTCTCTCTGTATCTCTTTCTGTCTCTCTTTCTGTATCTCTGTCTCTGTCTCTCTCTCTCGTTCTATGCTGTGTGCTCATAGAACATGTAAGGGTGTAACATGTATTTGAAGGGAGGGATAGAGAGGGAATGAGGGAGGGAGGAAAAAAGAGAGAAGGAAGGACAGGTTCATGACTTCCAAGAATCCTGTTTCTTTCACCCACCCATGTCCATTCATGTCCTTAGAGAATTCTGCTCCAGAAAGTCAAGAATTAACAGGAAATGTGATGGATCCGTTGGGGAAGATGAAGAGTGAGGCACAGAGGACCTTTCCTTTCTTGGAGTATTGGTAACAACACTGTTGAACTATATAAATAATATGTGTGTGTGTGTGTGTGTGTGTGTGTGTGTGCGCGCGCGCTGCTGGGGATTAAATCTAGGGGTATTCTACTTCCAAGCTCTGCCTCCAGTCCTTTTTTAGTTTTTATTTGGAAACATGGTCTCATTAAGTTGCTGAGGGTCTCACTAAATTGCTGAGGCTGGCTTCAAACCTACAATCCTCCCGTCTCAGTGTCCCAAGCACTGGGAGTACAGGCGTGCGCCACCATGCCCAGCCGGTAAAAATAATTTTGTTGATAAAGACAGCTGTATTTCTAAATTGCTTTCCGGGTGACTGCCGTATATCCTCTTCCCTTGGACGACAGGAAGGAGTGATCAGGTTTGAACGATGGCTGCCTACACGGTTCTCTGGTTCCTCAGGGCTCGCCGCTCATCAATGGTTAATATGTCTTCGCTAACTACGTGATGTTGGTTTTAAATGCCTATCTGTCAGGGAGCCGGAGAGAATTCTTGACCAAAATGTCATAAACACTTTCTGAGTGCCACTGAAGAACACTATGAAACGATCACTCCTAACAGATCCGAGACTCTAGTAAATTCAAGAAAGGCATTTTAGAGTACTTTGTCTTGCTAAAATATAGTAGGTTGGCTTCTCTCGGATGTGTGTGTGTGTGTGTGTGTGTGTGTGTGTGTGTGTGCGTGTGTGGTGTGTGTGTGTGGTGTGTATATGTGTGTGTGTGTGTTTGTGTGTGGTGTGTGTGTGTGTGGTGTGGTGTGTGTGTGTGTGTGGTGTGTGTATGTGTGTGTGTGTGTGTGTGTGTGTGTGTATGTGTGTGTGTCTGTTGGGGAATTGGTTAGGAGCATCCCAGAGTGAAAAACCATCCTTACCAGGCTGAGAATCGCACTGTTCCTGCTACCACTGACTTCTCCTCCCTCCCCACCTCACCCTTCCTCCTACACTCCAGCTACACACCCCTATTCTTAGCCTCCCCCTGTTCTATTTACTCTAGAATGTTGGTATTTCCCACAGCACACTCCTGCATCCCACCCTCCTCTCAGTAAGAGTCACACTGGGGACAGAATAACAACAAACACTCTGAGCCGGACACTTTCCTGAGCAATGTTCTCGATTCTCCTTTATCATAAGGCAAATGGTGGCCCACCTCCTGTTATCGCCTCTATTCCATTGGAGGAGGAAACGGACACCCAGAGACGTTCAGGAGCATCCCTGCCCAGGATCAAGCCAGATCTGATGAGCCAGGATGAGAACTCAAGACAATGGAGCACCAGGATCTCAACTCACGACCACTGTCCTATCCCAGGGTTAGGATTAGGGTTATCCCAGCGGTGCTCAATGGGGGACAGTTGGAAATATCTGGGGATATTTTGTCTGTCACATTGAGAAGGACTACTGGCATCTAGTGTGTAGCAGTCAGAGATGCTGCTAAACATCCTATCATACACAGATCAGGCCCCCACGACATAAACTACTCAGCCCAGCATGAGAACAGGACTGAGGCTGAGAAACCCCACTCCACACCACTTTTATAACCTCTTGCTGGCTTATACACCCACAGCTTTGACTACAATCTGTAGACCACAGGTACTACAATGTATATTCTTAGCCCTGACTTCTTTGACTTTTATAACTTTCCCGCATATGGGTGCACAACCTGGCATCTGCACTGGATAGCACGAGTTCGAAACTGAGCTCATGGGCTTGCTTCCACCACCTATTCTCCAGGGCTCCTTCACTCAGCAAACGATGCCCCATCCAATCAACAGCACAAGCGAGAAACATGGGGTTCTCTCAGCACATCCTTTGGAGCCTACCCATTTCTCTCCGTCTCTACCAACACCACCTTCCTAATCCAATTTTTCCACCAGTGATTTCCAGCTTGGGCCACTGCAGTCCCCTACTGAGCTCCATACCATCTCTTTACATCAAAAGGGACATCCCATGATTCCTTGGAAGACATCATTTAAAAATTGCTACATTGCTGAGCGTGGTGGTGTCCACCTGTAATCCCAGTACTTGGGAGGCTGAGACAGAAGAATCACAGGTTTGAGGCCAACCTCAGGAACTTAGCAAGACCCTCAGCAATTAGCAAGACCTATTTCAAAATAAAAAATAAAATAGGGCAGGGGTGTGTAGCTCAAAGGTAGAGTGCCCCAGGATTCAATCCCTAGTAGCCCCCCAAAAATACTATGTTGATTTTATTATTTTTTTAATTGGTACACTGTAATCATACATCTTGATGAAGTTCAGGGTGACAGAGGCATACATGCACACAGCACACACTGAGCCTCTCCCAGTTCCCACCCCACTCCCTCTCCCTCTCACCTTCCTATGCTCAGCACAGTGATTGGCTTCAATGAGTTTGTGTGTGTGCATCATGTCCATTGAGGTGTTTCCCTCTTCAAGTCTTCCTCCCCCTCCCACCTCCCTCAGTTAGGTCCCCTCCCACATTCCACTAAGGTGTCACCTCCTTTGTCTGGTCCCTCCTGTGTCCCAATTTCTCCCTAGCTTCTGCATGTGAGGGAGAACACCTGACCTTTCACTTTTTGTGACTGACTAATCTCACTTAGCACAATATTCTCGTTCCATCCATTTCCCTGCAAATGACATATTTTTTTTTGTTCTTTATGACTGAGTAGAATTCCATTGTGTATATATCCCATAATTTCGTAATCCATTCATCTGTTGATGGACATCTCGGCAGCATGGTATTGGCACAAAAGCAGACACATAGACCAATGGAACAGAAAAGAAGATTCAGAAACAATTCAGAAACTTACAGACAATTGATTTTTCACAAGGGAGCCAAAAATATACACTGGAAAGAAGACAGCCTCTTCAACAAATGGTGTTGGCTGGATCTCTATATGCAGAAAAATGGAAATAAATCCCATTTTCTCACTATGTTGACTTTAAAATGGTTTGGAAGGCATTTGTATGGATATTTATCCAATCCTAGCAATCATCTCTCAGCAGACTTCTCAGTTTGGTCATTAGCAGAGCCCTGATCCAGTCAGAGACAGGACTCCTACCTAACTTATCTGTCGACATCTCAGCAGAACACAGATGGCATGCTCAAAACAGGAAGCGTACTTTACTGTAGAGGCTGTTTGACAAAGGTGTAGGTGGTGTAGGGCAGACAGAACCCGTGCATTGTCATGCAGGTAGTGGTATGCAAGTTCGGAGCCAGAAGGAACCAAGAAAGGGAAGGGAAGTTTCCAGAACCCAGAGGGGAAAGAGTTCTGTAGGATTCCTTTGCAAAGCTAGGTGAGTGTTGCTGAATGTCAGTAACAGTGTCAGGTGCCTTTGCAGCAGACAGGGGACAGATCACCTGCTGCTGGGGGTGGTGGTAGTGGCTGAGAAGGGGAATGGAGGAGAGGTTCTGGGGCACTGCTAATTTCTGATTCTTGATTTGGGGTGCTGGTTTCACACCTAAGTTCATTGTGAAACATCACTCAATAGTATACTTATGCATATATCAATTTAAAAAGTTAAGTAGCTTTGGATTGGGGGATACAGCTCAGTAATAGAGTGCTTGCTTATCGTGCATGAGGTCCTGGGTTTAATCCCCAGCAATAAATAAATAAATAAATAAATAAATAAATAAATAAGTAGCCTTACTGTATTCTCCCTTCCCCATCTCCTATCCAGGCTTCCTATGGACCAAACTAATTAGTGGTACTCTGTCCTGAGGGGATAAGAGTCTTATGATGTATTTCCTAATCATTGCATTATCCTTTATGGGTAGAAGATGAACAGAGAAGGGTGGAAAGTGGCCTTTAAAAACACCCAGCCCACCTAGAACACAAAGGATGTAAGAATAATTCAGCCCACCTGCCCAGCAGGCTGTTTGCAGAAAATGGTGGAAGAGAACTTAACTCTCTTCAGTCCAGAAAGAGAGCAGTCAGGCCTGCCACAATCTCTCTCCCAAGGTTTCTCCCTCATTTAGGACCTCTTCCAGTAGCTCCACACTTTCCAGGTCAAGGAACCTGGAATTTATAGAACATCGGGGGATTCTTAGAAGGTAGAAACAGGATCCTGAATCTCAGAGCTGGAACCTGAGGAGATCTTCAGCATTTCTTGCTGATCCCTAGGACTCTCCTCTTTCTTCTCCATCCTTTGGGTAAAATTTAAGCCATCATAGATATAAGACACATGTTTGCTGTGTATCAGACTCAATGCTAGGAGCTTTGCAAATATTCCCTCATTCAATAGCCACCACTACCATATAAAACCTCACTTTTTAAATAAGGAGCCTAAGGTTTGGGGCACTTAAGTGATGTCCTAAAAATGCACAGTGAATTCTAAGCAAGCCTTGGGCTATCCTTGGCTCCAGGGCCAGGAAGCTACACTCTTATGGAGAAACCCACATCAGCAGGACATGTGCGAGTCTGGACAATGTGGTGCCAGCTCTCTTTCCCCAAGAAGGAACATCAACTTTGAACAATGATATTCTCTCCAGATAAACTCAGCTCTGCCAGGCTACCAGATACCACAGCCATCCATTGAAGCTTTCATGCTATCCTTGAACAGAGGTAGGCAGAGGTCAGGGATGGTGGCATGGACTTACTTGAGAATGAAGCTGACCTTAGTCCTGCTAGCTCCTTGCTGTGTGACCCTGGTGATCTTCATAACCTCCCCAGCCTTAGTTCTATCAAGTGTAAAACGAGAATAGTATGAGCATCTACACGACAGGGTCCTTGTGGATATGGGTGGGAGTACTTTTTCTTAGTCTTCACCTTCTGCCTAGCATATACTAACCACTTGCTAAATGAACCATCAGAGACCTGGGATCTCTTTCAAGCACATTGTTATAGTTAAGATATAAAAAGTTCCCTAAAGAGCTCATTTACTAGCGTTTGGAGTTGATATAATCGAGTCTTGAGTTGATATAAATTGAGTCTTGAGTTGATATAATCGAGTCTTGTAATCCCAGCAGTGGATAAATCCACTGTAATGGATTTCCCTGGGTGGTACCCAGCAGGCTGGTAGGGTGTGGCTGGAGGTGGTCTCTGGGGGTGCAGCCTTGGGGTTTATATTTGGTTCCTCCTCCCCCTGCTCTTTCTTGCCACTGGTCTCCATGATGTGAGGAGCACAGCCCATGTGCTCTCGCTTTCTCTGCCTCCCGCCGCCATGCTTGAGATCCGCGGTCCCTGGCCTCATGTGGACTGAACCTGAAACTGCAAGAAAATAAATCTCCTGTCCTCTAAGTTCCATGGTCAATCTTTTAGTTGATAGTTGCAAGAATGCTAACCGGAAAATACACTTGCTAAGTAGCAGATCCTATGCTGAGTGAAGACACATATTGTCCTAACTCTAGAGATTTCATGTGAAGGCCTTTTCTGATCATGATCCAAATATCTTCATAAACTCTTCTGGTAGGGTGGGCTTTCCACTCATCTCCAGGACTCCAGGTCCCTTGCCCTACACTGTTTGACTCCTGAGAATAGCAGCTCTGGGTCCCGTCTCCTTTACCTTAATTCTTGCATGAATTCCTCTTGCCCATTCTGATGTCTAAAAGGAGTATTCTTTATAATGTTCATTTTGTGTTTATCCCTCTAGGACCGATGCCCTACTCAGAGACACTGCACAGCATATGAAAAACCAATACCTTGTGTTCTGAGTGTCTGGGCTCGCATCACCAATTCACTAGGCCACATTAAATCCCTAAATTGAAATACTGACAGATTCTTACCCATGGTCATGGATTTCATCAGGCTAAAGAACTAATTTTTTGGTACGTTTTTCACTATAATAAAATTCTGCAATTTCTGCAAGAGCTTCTGGCTTCAGACAACCAACACTATTTTCTTTGGATAAATCCAGTGTAGAATGCTCCAGAGAATAATGGATTTATGGTGTAATGACTTTGCAAAACAGTATGTTCTAAGACAAATTATCTGCCAAGGACAGCATGTTGTAGTTGGGTATGGAGGAAAGATATACTGAGGATTCTTAGTGCCTGCTCTTGCTGCCAGAAATAGTGTGATTGCTAACCACATAAATGTCATCTAAGAGACCCTTGAGCCTTGACACTTGATTGAAGAAAGCCTCCAGTATTCACGCATCCCTGCCGGTTACCTACATGTAAGGACATTGCTTGCCCTCAATGCAAAGTCGAAATTGCTAGAGAGAATGAAATGCATAGAACAGCAGAAGAAACTGAAGAAACTGAAATCAGGAAACCTGGCTCCCATCCCTGAGCATGTCTGCTCACACTGTTTTAAGTACACACAGATATCCCTTTTCCTCTTAGCACCCTGACCTGTAAAACTAGGAAGCTGCACTAGATCATAAATCACAACTTGGCAGCTCAACTGCCAGGATTTGGCTTGCAGACATGTTTTCTTTGGGCTGCACAGTATTAAAAAACAAACCCACAGGAGCCAGGCACAGAGGTGTGCGCCTGTAATCCCAGTACTTTGGAGGCTGAGACAAGAGGATCACAGGTCCCAGGCTAGCGCGTGGTAACTAAAGCAAGACCCTATTTCAAAATAAAAGAATGAAAAGGGCTGGGGGTGCAGCACAGAGGTAGAGCATCCCTGGGTTTAATCCCCAGTACCCCAAACAAAACAAAACAAAACTAAAAGCAAGAAAAACCAACACGGCCAAGATTTTTAAAGTCAAGAGATTTCCAATCAAATCCCCAATTTTGAGTTTTTCTTGGGGGGAAAAATCACTCTGAACTACATTATGATATGAGACTACAATGCACCAATAGGAGTATATACAAATAAATAGTTATCTACTGTGAAAAAATCAGAAAATTTGGCAATATCCAGCTCCATTCCCCATGGACACACTTGTTAGCGCTGTGTAGCTGCTATCCACTTCGGGTGAGATCCTAGCAATCCAGTTTGCCACACGTTGTTCCTGATATTGAAGCAGCAATTATTTTTCATTTATATTCACATTACTCTGCGGCCCTCTTCTAGGAGAGAAGTATTGGATTTTCCAACTAGTGATAGAAAAAGAAAATAGGAGCCAGGCGTGGTGGCGCACGCTTGTAATCCCAGTACTTTGGGAGGCGGAGACCGGAGGATCCGGGTTCGCGGCCAGCCTCAGCGCTCGCTCGCTCGCTCTCTCTCTCTCTCTTTCCCTGTCTCTTTCTCTCTCTCTACTTAGTGAGGCCCTCCACAACTTCGTGAGACCCGGTTTCAAAATAAAGTATAAAAAATAGGGCCAGGGGTGTAGCGCGTAGGTAGAATGCCCCTGGGTTCAATCCCCGGTACCGCAAAAAAAAAAAAAAAGAAAATAGGTACAGGACCAGATAGATCGGGACAGCCACCTGATTCAATAAAAGCGGCAAAGAGAACATGAGTGTGGAACTGACGCTTGTCAGATGCAAACAGAGCATATCTTTATTGACACAATGCAGCCGGCTGGCTTCCGTGGTTGTCCCTACCCATCTGGAATGTAGGCTTTAGAGTTTGCACCACTCATATGAGCATATGAGATGACTTCAATGGTCTCTTCTAATTCTAGAAGCCTTGTCTATTAAATGTATGTTCGTAGTTGGGCATTGTAATCCCAGTACTTGGGAGGCTGGCACGGGAGGAACACAGGCTAGAGGCCAGCCTCAGCAACTTAGAGAGAACTTTAGCAACCTAGTGAGACCCTGTTTCAAAATATAAAAAAGAACTGTGGGGTGTAGCACAGAGGTAGAATGCCCCTGGGTTCAATCCACAGTACCAAAAGAAAAAGGAAATTCATCTTTTAGGACCATATAAGCAAGGGGGATTGTTGCTTCAGTAGGTCAATATCTATCTATGAGATCCAAGGGGCTGAGCCTTCCCCTAGGAGTCCTGCCTGTGCTGCTAAATCCACCATCAGCTCCCACATTCAGGGGAATCAGCACCACTTCAGAGACATCAAATCGACGAAAGGAGGGGCCAGGGATATAGCTAGACTAGACGGTAAAGCGCTTGCTTAACATATATGAGGCCCTGGGTTCAATCCTCAGCATAATATTAACTTGTCTTTGGGCCGTTCAGGCTGATATAACAAAATACCTTAGACTAGGCAACTTATAAACTACGGGCATTTATTGCACACAGTTCTGGGAGCTGGGAAGTCTGAGATCAAGGTGTCTGCAGCGTCTGTGTCTGGTAAGGGCTGGTTCCTTGCATGTGTCCTCAGATAGTGAAAGGTGACAAGCTATTGTGGGCCTCTTTTGCAAGGGCACTAAGCCCATTCATGAGGGTTTCACACTTATGACCCAACTACCTCCCAAATACCCTCCTCCTCCTCCTCCTTCTTCATTTTTGGTATTGGGGATTGAACCCAGTGGTGTTCTACCTCCAAGCTACACCCCCAACCCTTTTTATTTTTGTTTTAAAACAGGGTCTTGCTAGGTTGTTGAGAGTCTCACTAAGTTGCCAAAGCTGGCCTTGAACCTAGTATCCTCCTGTCTCAGCCTCCCAAGTACTGGGATGATGGGTGTGCACCACCATGCCTGGCTCCCCCCTTCTTAATATTATTGCATGGGGGTTAGTTTCAGTATAAGGATTTGGGCAGGACACAAACATCAAACCACAGCATCCCCTTTCATGCCAAGAGGCAGCATTTCTGCCAACTTGAAATGGAAGAATATGCAGTATCATGGTTAAGAAAATGGAGTGACTCTGGGCCAGGCATGGTGATGCACACCTGCAATCCCAGTATTTGGGAGGCTGAGACAGGAGGATCACAAGGCCAGCCTCAGCTACTGAACAAGACCCTCAGCAACTTAGTGAGACCCTGTTTCAAAATAAAATTTTTAAAAAGGGCTGGGGGTGTAGCTCAGAGGAACAATGTCCCTGGGTTTAATCCCTAGCACAAAAGAAAGAAAGAAAGAAAGAAAGAAAGAAAGAAAGAAAGAAAGAAAGAAAGAGAGAAAGAGAGAGAGAGAGAGAAAGAAAGAAAGAAAGAGAGAGAGAGAGAGAGAGAGAGAGAAAGAAAGAGAGAAGGAAGGAGAAAGGAAATAAAATGAACTCTGGAATTCAGCAAACCCAATTCCTCAGTCTGTCTAGCACGTCTTAGCTGAGTAATCTTAAGTCACTTGCCCTCTCTGTTATAGGACCTCTCCCATAAATTTGTTGCAGAGATTAAATGTTATCACATTTAGAAAGCAAATGGCACTCTATAGGCACACAGTAAGTGATCAATAAATGCTCTCACTGTGGAAAAGGAGGTTACCAACAGAGGAGCTCTGCAGATGTGGAAGTTTATCCTCATTCACAGGCAGGAGCAATGGGCCATTAGCCTCAGATGAGAATTAAAGATGTTGCCCATGGCTCAGGAAGGCATTGCCCAGACCCGTGTCTTGGTTCTCCTAGAACACACATAGAAGCTTCTGGACCTTGCTTCCTTCAGAGTAACTCAGCGTCTCTCCAGGATGGTGTCTGCAAAGCCAGGAAATCATACAGCACCTTGTTTAAATCTATGAAATGGTGTTTCATTGTGAGCGTTCACACTTGTTGTATGCTTACAGATGTTACCTGCTAATATTGCTGCTGTTGTTTCTAGTTTCATAGACAACTTCCTTGTGATAGATTCTAACAAACACAAGAGGGAAAAGGGCCCCAGACTGTTAGAATTTTCTCAATTTTCCACACGATTGTATAACGTACATTGTTTTTCTTTTTTGTGGTGCTGGGGATTGAATCCAAGGGCATTCGCCTCTGAGGTACACCCCCAGCCCTATTTTATTTTTCAAACAGGGTCTTACTAAATGGCAGAGGGTCTCCCTAAGTTGCTGAGGCTGGCTGTGAACCTGCGATCCTCCCGTCTCAGCCTCCCAAGTATTGGGTATAATACACATTTTGTGAAGTTAATAACAAACCAGTTTTGTAAAACCACCACATTTGAAGTGCTTTACATGCATAATCACATTTTCCCTACACAGTAACTTTAGGAGTTATAACATACCCATTTTATACATGGTAAAACTGAGTCTCAGGGAGCTAAAGAGATTTGCCTGGGACCACCTGACTGGGAGCAGGTGAAGTAAGGACTCCGAAGTCAGTGCTCATTCTTGGCATGAGCCAGCCTCACTTGATTGACTTCATCAAGGTCCGGTTCACTGAAAGTCTGAGAGCGAAGTGTGAGAGACCCACCAGGGAGATGGTCCTGTTGCGTAGCAACCCTGTGCTTGAGCCTGGCGAGGGGGAGAGAGAGAGGCTCCTGAAGTTTTTAAAGCACCGTCACTAAAAATAGCCTGCGATATGACAGATAAACGCGAGGTCTCATCGGAGAAGAAAAACGCATCTTGTAGAGCCAAGCGTCTTGCTGTGTTGTCCTTGGGGAAGTATCAAATCGTGGGATGCTGGATGTCGGTCGCTTTTCTCGGCAAACACTCGGCTTCGTTCCGCTCCTGGGTGAGGGTTCTGCCATTCATATGGCTCTCATGAAAAATCTGTCTCCATTTGTTTTTTTGTTTTTTTGTTTTTTCTCTCCGCACTCCGTCGCTGGAATTCAATCCAGGTCGAAGCAAACGTTCTCTATTTGATTGCAGAACACGGCCTTCGGCTTCCCACTATTAATCTCCCAGAAATTAATCAGGTTGGCTGTATTCACCTAAAGTACAAATGTTTATAATGCCTCCATCCCTCACTCCGGGAGAGACCGTGCCAACGACAGTGACACCGACGACAAATCTCAAGCCTTCCAAGGAATATTACATATTTAATTAGATCTTGGAGACCCTCTTCACCTAGCACCGTAAGGGTCTCCGGGTCCTCTTCTGAGGCTGATAATTAAAGGAAGAGCTCATTCCCCAAGTCCTCTGTTCTCCTGCGGGAAGCTAAAGGTGCCCAGAGTAATATTAAGCCTGAATATTGGCCTGGCATGAGCAGGCTCAAACACAAACACACACACACACACACACCACAAAACGAAATGTAAATGCAGCCATTTGCCCACAAAGAACTTCCAAGCTAGTTGGCCCATGGTGTATGCAAATTTCCATAAATATTTATTAAGGCAGAATAATGATCTCCCAAGATGGCCACCTCCGAATCCCCGGCATTTGTGAATATGTTGATTACATGGCAAGAGGGAATTAAGGGTGCAGTGGAATTAAGAGCGCTAATCCAGTGCTTTGAAAATAGGCAGATGAGCCAGGGTTAGCCAAGGGAACCCAACAGAATCACCAGGGTCCTTAACAGCAGAAAGGAAAGCAGTAGAGTCAGAGATTTCTATGACATGGAGAGAGAGGTGCAGAAAGAGGCCCCATGACTGGCTTTGAAGATAGAGAACAGGACCCTGAGCCAGGGCACAAGGGCAGTCTCTAGAGAAAGAGCAAGGAAGCCAGGTATGGGGGTGCACATCTGTCATCCTAATACTTGGGAGGCTGAGACAGGAGGGTCCCAGGTTCAACGCCAGCCTCAGCAACTTAGCGAGACTCGGTTTGAAAATAAAAAATATAGGCTCTGTGGGTTAGAGGGCGATGAACACAGAAAAGTAAAAATGTACAGTGAAATTTCAGGGAGTCTGAGGCTACGGAGAAAATAAAACGGAGGATTACTACTTCAGATAGGATATAAATCCTGGCTAACTTACAGAAACCAGGAGTTCATTAACTAGTGTAATTAGAAATTGAGATGCTAATTGTGACAATGAGTAATAATGGGAGTTTTCACAACAATAGCAGATTCCCTTTCTTCTGTCCAATACTGTTTCATGGTGGATCTTGTTTTTCTCTTTTTGTTTTTGGTACTGGGAATTGAACCCAGAGGCATTCTACCTCTGAGCTATACCCTCAGCCCTTTATATTTTGAAACAGGGTCTCATTAGGTAAGTTGCTAAGGCTGGTCTTGAACCTGCGATCCTCCTGTCTCAGCCTCCCAAGTACTGGGATTCCAGGCGTGCATCACCACACCTGGCTTCATGGTGGATCTTGAATGGAGAGTGACTTTATGTTTAATAAAAGGAAAAGATTCAAGAGAAGAGCAAGGATAAAGGAACGGAAGTGAGAGGTAGGGAATGGGACAGGAAGGGCACCCCCAGGCCTCATTTGGCATCAACCCCATCATCATGACAAAACTGTTACTCAGGGACCCCCCACCCCCTGTAACCTTCTTCCTTTACATCCACAAGAGGAGGGATGAAGTGAGTAGCGAATCCAATTAGGCTAACAAATTTACTTTAGCAAACATGCCTCAACCACATGGTTTCTTCAGCATATTTAAACTCAGAAAGCACTTACGAGTAATCTCTCCTTGGTATCAAAACAGAAAGGTTCTGCGAGGCAAAGGAAACAAGAGCGTGAAGAGAGAGCCTACAGAACGGGAGAAAATCTTTGCCAGCTACTCTATCAACAGAAGATGACTATTTAGAATATATAAAGCACTCAAAAAAATTACCACCAAGTCAGGTGTGATGTTGCACGCCTGTAATCCCAATACTTGGGAGGCTGAGACAGCAGGATCGCAGGTTCAAGGACAGCCTCAGTAAGTAATTTGACTCCCATCAACCTAGTGAGACCCTGTTTCCAAATAAGAAATAAAATCGGGCTGGGGGCATAGCTCAAAGGTAGAATGCCTCTGGGTTCTTAATAAATGGGCAAATGAACAAAACAGACACTTCTTAGGAGAAATACAGATGGCCAACAAATGGATGTAAAAAATGTTTTATGCTCTTAGCCATCAGTGAAATGCAAATCAAAACTACTCTGAGATTTCCTCTCACTCCAGTTAGAATGGCAATCATCAAGATTACACATAATGACAAATGCTGGTGAGGATGTGGGGGGAAAGCAACACGTACACACTGCTGGTGGGATTGTAAATTAGTACAACCACTATGGTGATCAGTATGGAGGCTCCTCCAGTGTGGAAGAAAAGAGAGGGATCCAGCAAAAAGGAGAAATAAAAGCTACCGTTTCTCATCCTCCAGGTGGAGGCAGGTGTGTGCTGATGGGAGAAAAGGGATGGCTTTTGTGGCTATTGCCTCAAATTTCCAAATACTTGCAAAAAGTAAGGTCTTCTCTGCTCAGCATAGGGCAGGAACTTCTATCAGGATCCAGAGGACTTGACAGTCACAACTTAGACAGGTACATATGCTATTAGCTCAGATGTTCTAACAGAGTCCATGTTGGGGCCTCCTCCTGACAAGGCTGGTGGTGTGTAGTTCCGACTCTTTCAGGAATGGCTGGTCAAGCAGGAAGCAGGAAGTCCAATCACTTGGAAGA
Source organism: Glis glis (assembly GCA_004027185.1). Taxonomy (NCBI): domain Eukaryota; kingdom Metazoa; phylum Chordata; class Mammalia; order Rodentia; family Gliridae; genus Glis; species Glis glis. Next base: position 27,245 of record PVJS01015412.1, read on the forward strand.
TAAAGATGTTGAGTGTTTGGCAGCCCAAGCTCCTTAGGAATGATCTGATGATATTCCAAGAATTGAGCATCACAGATAAAAATATTCTATTAATTTTAAAAGTCATGGTTATATGCTCTGAGGTGATAGGCATGCTAGGATAGCACCCTAGAGTCCCACCTCCTTGTGTGCACACCTGTGTAATCCCCTCCCCTTCAGTGCAGGTAAAGCCAATGAATAGGATGGGATTTTAGGGGGATATGATTTAGATGATGAGGTCTTAGTTTACCAAGATCTTGGGCATTGAGCTAGTATTACAATGGGATTCAACTCTTGGGAATCTTGGGAGGGAATTAATTGTTGAAGGCTAGAGAGTAGACGATGGTAGGTAGAGATCAAAGATCCCTGTACCCCAGTTGGATATGCCTTTTATAATCCCCTTCTCTGTGAGTGTGGAACATGGGATATCACAGTCCTGATTAGCTTACTAATCAGGGCATTTCAAGTCAATCAAAAGAAAGATTATCCCATGTATGTCTGACCTAATCAGGTGAGCCTTTGTAAGAAGGTGAAAGGTCTCCAGGTACCATTGTGCACACCTGTGATCCCAGCTACTCCGGAGGCTGAGACAGCAGGATCACAAGTTTGAGGTCAGCCTGGGCAACTTAGAAAGACCCTGCCACAAAACAAAAGAAAAATAAAAATACAAAGGGCTAGGGTTGTAGCTCAATGGTAAAGTGCCTCTGGGTTCAATATCCAGTAAAAAAAAACAAAAAGGTGAAAGTTCAGAGAGATGTGACTCTGCTGGCTTAAAGTAAGGAGTTATGTCGTGACAGAGGACCTTCAACCACCAGGAACTGAATTCCTCCAGTACTTGGAATAAGCTTGGCAGAGGACCCCCAGTTCCACATGACTGCAGCATGGCCAGCCTCTCAACTATAGCCCGTGGGGTCCTGAGCAGGGAGCCAGATAAGCTGTCCAGATGCCTGACCCTCACAAACCACGACAGCACAGGGCATTTGAAGCCACCAAGCTAGTGGTAATTTCTTACATAGCAATAGAATATATATATATATATATATTTCTTAACATTTCAGATACAATGTGGACACCCAACTTCGGAACATGACCTTCCTTGGAAGTAGGGTCATTGCAGATGTAATTATTTAAGATGAGGCCAACTGGAATAGGGTGGCCCCTAATCCAATATGACTGGTGTCCTTATGTGAAGGGGATGCCCAGAAACAGATGCGAGCACAGAGGCGGCCATTGGAAGATGAAGGTGAAGATCGGGTTGATGTTTCTAGAAGCCGATGATCACCACAGTTTGCCAGAAAACCACAGAAATGAAGAGAAGCGTGTGGAAAGGACTCTTCCCCAATCATCAGAAGTCACCAGCAGACCCACACCTTCATCGTGGACTTCCAGCCGCCAGAACTGAGATATGCGTCTGCTGCTAAAGCCACTGGGTTTGGATACCTTCGTTGCCATGGCAACTCTAGGAGACTAATCCACGGTCCCTGAGTTGCCTGAGATAAGGAAGACTTTGCCACCGTGTCACTGTACCACATAGAACCAACAGCCTTTACAGGAGTAACACCCTGGCGAGAGCTGGCTGGAGGACTCAATGCTCTGGCCCGGAAGTGACACAGGCCACTTTTGTTAGAAGGTCACTGACCAGGAATGGACTGGCAGGTCCCCACTGCAGGGCTGAGAGACCGGGAGAATATTTAGTGAGTACCATCTCTGGCGCCCTTCCCAACAGGGCCCTCCCCAGAGACCAAAAGATGTTGAGCAAGAGAAGACTTGGTTGGGTGATAAATAACAGTCATTCTACACTCTTGGTTGAGTGATAAATAATAGTCACTCTACACTCGTCCTCCCTCCCCAAAGTCTCAGGGGAGTCAGAGGAGGTACCATGGAGTGGCGGGTTTCAATTTATTTCAGGTGATCCCTGAAATTGAACTGTCATCACTGTTTTTTGCCAAGACAGACCCAGCTCCGAATGAGTTCTGGGATCAGTGAGTGATATCAACTGTGATGGGTGCAAGATGAGAAAGGAAGAGTATGTATACCATGGAATGGCGGTCCCTGCAGTCACAAGGGAAGCAGGCAAGAAGAATGAGCAAAGCGGATTTCTGGGTCAGCGCCAAAAAGAGGTCAGAATCCCCGATTTGGGGCCTCAGAGAACATGATCAAAAATCCTTCCCTATAAATTATGTTATAGGCATGCACAACTATGCCGCGGTGAAACCCATTATGCTATATAATTAATATGTGCCACTTAAAGATAAAAAGAGCCGGGTGTGGTGGCGCACGCTTGTAATCTCAGTACTTTGGGAGGTGCAGACCAGAGGATCCAGGTTCACCGCCAGCCTCAGCTCTCTCGCTCTCTCTCTCTCTCTCCCTGTCTCTCTCTTACTCTCTCTCTCTCTCTCTCTCTCTCTCTCTCTCTCCACTTAGTGAGGCCCTCCACAACTTCATGAGACCCAGTTTCAAAATAAAGTATAAAAAAAAATAAGGCTGGGGGTGTAGTGCGGAGGTAGAACACCCCTGGGTTCAATCCCTGATACCGCAAAAAAAAAAAAAGATAAAAAGAGTCTCGATCTCTTGACAAATAATAGCAAAACTAGAGGACACCACAAAATTGCAGAAAAAAGCCGGGGGTGGTGGCGCACGCTTGTAATCCCAGTACTTTGGGAGGCGGAGACCGTAGGATCGGGGTTCACGGCCAGCCTCAGCTCTCTCTCTCTCTCTCTCTCTCTTTAGTGAGGCCCTCCTCAACTTTGTGAGACCCGGTTTCAAAATAAAGCATAAAAAATAGGGCTGGGCGCGTAGCGTGGAGGTAGAACGCCCCTGCGTTCAATCCCTGGTACCGCAAAAAAAAAAAAAAATTGCAGAAAAAGAGAAGTATAAAAGTAGACAGAGAAGGAAAGTTGTCTTTGGAAATTTACACCTAACCTGATAACTGCTCAGTAGTAAAAGCGGAATCAGGAAGATCGTGAAGTAACTTTTTGTTCTTTTGGCACAGGGGATTAAACTCGGGGACATTCTACCTCTGAGCGCCCCCCCCAGCCCTTTATTCATTTTTTATTTTGAAACAAGGTCTCATTGAGTTACTGAGGCTGGCCTTGAACCTGTACTCCTCCTGTTTCAGCCTTCCAAGTCCTGGGATTGCATGCATGGGCCACGACGCCTGGCTGAAGAAACATCTTTAACATAGTAAGGGAGAGATAATTTTTTACTTCAAAATTTATATTCAGCTAAATTCTGTGTGTGTGTGTGTGTGTGTGTGTGTGTGTGTGACTGTGGATTGAACCCAGGGGTGCTCTACCTCTGAGCTACACTCCCAGCCCTATTTTACTTTTTATTTTGAAACTGAGTCTTGCTAAATTGCTGAGGGTCTCGCCATATTGCTGAGGCTGGCCACGAACCTGTCATCTTTCTATCTCATCACTCCAAGTACTGGAATTACAGGCACGCACCACCATGACCAGCTATATGGAGCTAAATTCTAATTTAAGAATGAGGACAAAATGCGCTCATTTTTAAATAAATGCAAACCGAGAGAACTTAACCACCATCAAGCTTTCATTAATGAAAATTTTAGAAAGATACTTGGATTAAAAGAATATTATAGGATAACGGTTTAAGATCAAGACAAATGTTGACCAATGCAACTGTTGAAGATGTGGGTAAATCTGAATGTTCACTGTCTGTATAAAATAACAACTCAAGGGATGTGCAGGCAAGGGTTAACTTATCAGACTTGGGACGTATAAGCTTTGCAGTTCCAAAATGACTGTCTGGTACCAACTCGTGGAAAACAGTCTCCCAGCCTTCGCTGTGCATGGTCTTGTAACTCTGTCTGCCTACCTGGGCACTGGGCCAACAGTGCGATGTATGGTGGGGGCCTCGGACCTTGCTGTATCAACGTGACCCCTGGGGGAGAAGATGGAGACTGAACAACTAATTTCATCCACATAGATCATAGATGGCTCCACACTTACGCAACCAACCCCCAATCAAAACTGTGGATGCTAGGCTTGAATGAACGTCCCTGGTGGGTCATCCTTCATGACTGTTGTCACCCATTGTTGGGGAGAGAATTAAGCACGATCCATAGGATTCCACTGGGAGAGAGCAACTAGAAGCTCATGCCTGGCTTCTCCTGGGCTCTGCCCAATGCACATTTTTCACTTGCTACTTTCTTTTTTTTTTTTTTTTGCAGTACCGGGGATTGAACGCAGGGGCGTTCTACCTCCGCACTATGCCCCCAGCCCTATTTTTTATACTTTATTTTGAAACCGGGTCTCACGAAGTTGCGGAGGGCCTCACTAGGTAGAGAGAGAGAGAGAGACAGAGAGACAGAGAGCTGAGGCTGGCCGCGAACCCGTATCCTCTGGTCTTCGCCTCCCAAAGTACTAGGATTACAAGCGTGCGCCACCACGCCCGGCTTCACTTGCTACTTTCAATCTGTATGTTTTTGTTGTATTGTGCTTTTGCTGTACTGAACTGTAACTGTGACTATATATATTAAAAAATCCTTCCCTAGATACGTGCAATCCCTTACAGACGGCGTCTCCTTATGTTACCGCCTTTCGTATTTTTGACATTCTTGGAAGGCAGACATTTCAGATCAAGGGAGAAAAAGGTTTCACGGTGGTTAGATGGGTTTTCCCAAAGTTAGGCAAGGTTGGTGGCTTCCAAAGCCAAATTTAGAGCCCATATTTTTCAGGGTTCCTAACCAGGGCCCTGCACTGTAAGTCCTAGTATAGAGGCTTGGTTTTCACCTGATCTCAGCTCTGGAAAGATTTCTGGGTCAGAAAAAGCAAGCGGCTGGGCTCAGCAGCAGTCCATCAGGAAATCAGGAAGATGCACTCTTCAAACAGGGTTACTGGAAATTCTCTGAGTGCCTTGCCCTATAAGTCCAGGTTAAATGGCCTTTGTTCTAATATATTGTATGGTGCCGCATTTAAAAGGAAACCAAGCTGGGCATGGTGGCGCATGCTTGTAATCCCAGTACTTGGGAGGCTGAGACCAGAGGATCCAGGTTTGTGGCCAGCCTCAGCTACTTAGTGAGGCCCTCCGCAACTTAGTGAGACCCTGTTTCAAAATAAAGAATAAAAAAAAAACAGGGCTGGGGGTGTAGCTCGGAGGTAGAATGCCCCTGGGTTCAATCCCTAGTACCGCAAAAAAAAAAGAAAAGAAAAAAATAAAAGGTAACCAAAACAACCCTACTTCAGAATGTGAGTTATTGGCCAGTGTAGACACACCCATGCAAGCTCCAGGTAATTTGATTAGGTGGCATTCCCCACCTCCACCCCCCCAAAAAAATGATGTTGAGAAGCTTTGCAATCATACAGCATGAGAAAGATTATTAAAGCAGTTCTTCTAAGTTGACTTTTTAATTACAAAAACGACGACATCCCAGCCTCTCCGCCTCCTTGTTTTTCGGGGAAATATTTAGAATGCGTTTGTGTGTCTTAAGAGGAAGGCTGGCACGTAATTGCAAATTATTACCACTGGGGCAGGTCATGCTGACAAGATTAGCTCCCAGCAGGCTGACAATCAGAAACCTACTCCTAAGGGGTGGGTTTTCACAGCTGGGCACCTCCCTGCTTTATTCCTGGCTAGAATGGAAATTAGCGTTGTATGCCGACTCCTCTGGGTCATTTATCATATCAGAGCCCATTTGTCTTCCGACCAGCCTAATGCAATTAGGTAAACAGGGTTCTTGGAGGAACCAACAGCTGTTAGCAAGATGAGTAATCACAAAACGCGAAGCGGCCTCGCAGCCGCCGCCACATAAACACGGTTTTCAAAAATATGGTGACTAAGAAGCAGTTTAAGGAGAGATGGCACGGGAGGGGGCGCTAATAGTGCTCATAATGCTAAGTTCATACTGGAAGCTGAACTCCCAGATGCCTCGATGTGGTCAGAAAGGCCCTGTCCACCATTCTGAGCGCCCTTCCTCCTTCCCTGGGCTTTCCCGGCCTGCAGGTGCTTTGTCATCTTTGGGATGCTCCGAGCTCCTCTCTCCCTCCAGAGCTTCCTGTGGGGTCTGCCTTGCCGCCTCCATTTAGCAGGACTCTGCCTCACTTCGTGTTCTTAGACTCAACCCAGCTCTGTTTGGCTTCCTCCCTTTATACTTTCTTAAGAGTTCTTTGTATTTTTCCTTCCTGACACCTACTGAAATGTAAGGTTATACACTTATTTCTTTGATTATCACTCTATCAAAACACATAAGGCTGGAGAGCCGAGGGCTGCCCAATCACTGTATCACAATGCCTCACACATACTTAGCGCTCCATTCACCTTGACTGGATGAACCTGAAGGTGCAGAGTTACCCACTTTATGAGTGATTTAAAACCATTCCTCACCACACCTCTTGGACTCAGTAGATCATCTCATTTTACAAAGAAGGAAACAGGTTCAGAGAGGGGGCGCAATTTACCCCAAGATCACACAGTTAATAAATTGTGGGGTAAAATCCAACTTCAAGCACGACTTGGAAATCATGATTGTCTCTTAAAATTTCCAAAATACTTGCTCAGTGCCAGACCCGGTGTTAAATACATCCCATTTCTTATACCATTTAATCCTTAAAACAATCCATCAAGGTGACATATAACTATTATCTTCATCTTTTGGGGGGTGAGAAAACTGCAATCAGAGAGGTTTAGTAACGTGCCCAGGCTCCCACAGCTAGAAAGGGGCAGAGCTCCCCTGAATCCGAATGAGGCAGGGCAGAGGACATGGAACAGAAAAAATTAAAGCAGCCATCTGCATCCCCCTTCTGTGAGGTTGGGGGAAGGAACAGGGCCCTGACCAGCCCACAGATAATCATTCAAATTAAGGATCAAGGCCGGGCATGGTGGCGCACGCTTGTAATCCCAGTACTTGGGAGGCTGACACCGGAGGATCTGGGTTCGCAGCCAGCCTCAGCTACTTAGTGAGGCCCTCCGCAACTTAGTGAGACCCTGTTTTACAATAAAGAATAAAAAAAATAGGGCTGGGGTGTAGCTCGGAGGTAGAATGCCCCTGGGTTCAATCTCAGTACCGCAAAAAAAAAAAAAAATTAAGGATCAAAATTGTACAAAAGTCATTGGTTTTCCAAAACCCAATTCTGACCAATCATAAAAGAACAGATAGAAAATCCCAGGAAGGTTTAAAAGCCCACTCCCCAAGGGCTTCAAGGTCACTCTCTTTCTGGGAGCCCTCCCTTTGGGGGGGAGCTGCTTTGTCCTCTTATCTTTCCCTAACTTAAGATAAACTTTTCTATTTCTATACCCTTCGCTAGTCCTTGGACTTCATTCATCAAAATCCACTGGACAAGAACCCTAAAAAGAGGAGACACCCCTGTTTCACAAATACCACACTGTTCTATGCGGCCCTCCTTCTCCTGTGTCCAATGATCGCACTGGCGGGGTTTCTCTGAGTTGGCCCTGAAGTTTTTCGCTGGAGGGTGGCTACAAGCCAAGCCAGGAGAGCCATTTTCTAGAGGAACCTGGATCCAAAGGAGAGTTAGCTTCAGGTGTACAGTTTGGAGAGACAGAAGGAGGAAGTAAAACCCAAAGTGAATAGAAATAGAGATGAATTACTTACAGATCCCAGGAGGCTGGGGTGCCGGCGGGGAGCTGATGGAAAGTCTGGAGGCTTCAGGGAGCTCCAGGGTTCGAGGATGGACAAAGGCTGTACCTTCATAAGGCATCCTCCCTCCCCTGTGCCTCCTGCAGCAGCGGTAGATCAGCTGCTTAAGGAAAGTCCCTGCAACCAAGACACTAATTTACAGGACTCGTGTGGAGCACTAGGCTTTATCATGCTCAGCAGCTGTGGGATGGGTTGGGTTTAGGGTCAGTAAGAGGAGGAGCAGGCAGCCTATAGGAGGGCACAGTTCAGCCAGGCCAAAGTTCAAGCAACTCATGACCTAAAAATGGATCATGCCAGTCACCCACTGTGCTCGCAGCTGGGGATTGTTTTGTTTGTTTGTTTGTTTTTGTGGCACTGGGAGTTGAACCCAGAGGCATTCTACCTCCGAGCTACACCCCCAGCCCTATTTTTTATACTTTATTTTGAAACAGGGTCTCACTAAGTTGCAGAGGGCCTCACTAAGTAGCTGAGGCTGGCCGCGAACCCAGATCCTCTGGTCTCAGCCTCCCAAGTACTGGGATTACAAGCGTGCGCCACCACGCCAGGCTTTGGGGATTGTTTTAAAACAAATTATTAGAGCTGGGCATGGTGATGCATGCCTGTAATCTCAGTACTTGGAAGGCTGAGATAGGAGGATTGCAGGTTCAAGGCCAGCCTCAGCAACCCAGTGAGACCCTGTTTCAAAATAAAAAGGGCTGGGGGTATAGCTTGGAGGTAGAGTGCCCCTGCGCTTAATCCCCAGTACCAAAAAATAAAACTTTATTCTTATGTGTTAAAGTGGAGAGGAAGACTTTGTTCCTTCAGATGTTGAGAGAGGTTAGGCTCAACTCCAAAGACACCAAAGATAGTTGGGGTGATAGTGACCAAGAAGCAATGGATGGAAAACCACTAAGAGGGTGGGGGCGATTCTTGCCAAAACTGGGCCAGGGAAGCCAAAGTCAGGGGGGCCAGAGTCGTGGGTGAGGCCTGGAAGAGAAGAGGAGACCGACTAGTTGGATCAAGAAGAGCCAATGGTGGGTGCTGTAGTGAACCAGGTAGACATCTGTGGAACCATCATCTGTGCACAACCAAGCAAAACACAGGAGGAAAACACTTGGCGGGATGTAGAGATGGGATGGAAGAGAAGAAATTTCCCTTCCTTCTCTGGGCTATGTACAGTTCCAGTGATAAACGTGGGCATGCGAGCGTCTGGCCATCTTATTCTCAGCTTCAGGAATGATTTCAGCCCCTTTCTCGATGGTACAGATCTTCTTCCCCAGTCAGCTCTGGTTTTAATATCATGTAAACCCCCCTTAGGGGTTACTGGGGATTGAACTCAGTGGTGCTCTATCATGGAGCTACGTCCCCAGCCCTATATTATTTCGAAACAGGGTCTCACTAAGTTACTGCACACTGGCCTTGAACCTGCGATCATCCTGTCTCAGCCTCCAAGTACTGGGATTGCAGGCGTGTGCCACTGCACCTGGCCCTTAAACTGCTTTTTTTTTTTGTGTGTGTGTGTGGTACTAGGGATTGAACCCAGGGGCGTTCTACCTCCGAGCTACACCCCCGGCCCTATTTTTTTATCCTTTATTTTGAAACCAGGTCTCACTAAGTTGCAGAGGGCCTCACTAAGTAGCTGAGGCTGGCCGCGAGCCCGGATCCTCCTGTCTCAGCCTCCCAAGTACTGGGATTACAAGCGTGCGCCACCACACCCAGCTAACCTGCTTTTTAAAATAGGCATGGTATGTATTACACATAAGGATATCTGAGGTCATCTACACCACACACACACACACACACACACACACACACACACACACACAGTAGCAATCAAATGGACATAAAAAGTATAAGACTCAGGCCGGACTTCATGGCGCACGCCTGTGATCCCAGTACTTGGGAAGCTGAGACAGGAGGGTTGCAGGTTTGAAGCCAGCCTCAGCAATTTAGTGAGCTCCTGTTTCAAAATAAAACCAATATCTGGGCGTAGTGGCACATGTCTGTAATCCCAGTACTTGGGAGGCTGAGACAGAAGGATTGCAGGTTCAAGGACAACCTCAGCAAGTAGTGGTATTCTCATCAACCTAGTGAGACCCTATTTCAAAAAATAAAATAAATAAATAAAATAGGGCTGGGGGTGTAGCTTGGAGGTAGAATGTCCCTGGGTTCAATTCCCGGTGCCACAATAAAATAAAATAAGTAAAAGGGCTGGAGGTGTAGCTCAGAGGTAGAATACCCCTGGGTTCACTCCCCAGTATCACACCAAAAAAAAAAAAGTCTACAACTCACATTGAATAAGGAGCAAAATGTCCTAGAAGGGATACTGACAGTAGTCAAATGATGTTTACGCAAATCCTAGCTCCATCCATGCCTGCTTTATGACACGAAGTTGTTTCTCTGCTCTCAGCCTCTGCATACTCCTTGGCAAAAGACAAGAAATGAAAGTCCACCTCTGAGGGTGATGCTGGGGATGAAATGAGCCCAGCCTTACAAAAGCAATGACCGTCATGTCCTACCACGCCTAACACAACGGCCCTGGAGCATGATTTACCGCTGTCATAGTTATCGTCTCCATCACTCAGTCCATGTGAGGCGGGTACCACTTCAGCAGGGGAAGGAAGGAAGGAAGGAAGGAAGGAAGGGAAGAAGGAAAACCAGCCAGCCTCAGGCCTCCCTGTGGCCCTAGGAGGATGCTATCGCAGACACGCTTTTACCTGCATGACATAGGACTTACATTTTAACTGCTACAAGGTCAGTGGACTCAGGTTATGAAAACTATAAATATCTCCTTTACCACGGGGCTAAACAAATCAGGCTAGGCGCTGCATCTATGTGGGGAACCAAATGAGACTTTTAACTATGGGCAAAGAAGACAAATAGCATTCAAAGGCCGGGCGTGGTGGCGCACTCTTGTAATCCCAGTACTTTGGAAGGCGGAGACCAGAGGATCCGGGTTCGCGGCCAGCCTCAGCTCTCTCTCTCTCTCTCTCTCTCCCTGTCTCTCTCTCTCTCTCTTTCTCTCTCTACTTAGTGAGGCCCTCCGCAATTTCGTAAGACCCGGTTTCAAAAATAAAGTATAAAAAAGTAGGGCCGGGGGTGTGGCACAGAGGTAGAACGCCCCTGGGTTCAATCCCCGGTACCGCAAAAAAAAAAAAAAATAGCATTCAAAGGAACATGGTCTGCTCTGCACCTCTGCCTCTGCAGCACATCTGTACGTGGAATGACAAAGCAGAAAGGAAATCCAGTCCGGCAGCCAGCATCCTTTCCCAGACAGACGAGTCCCCCCCTCCGTGAACATCCCGCCCGTGCCTATTGAGAAGGAGAACAGTCTACGGCAGCCTCCAGCTGTAGATGTATTTTATGCTAGGTATCTGGCTTCCATATAGATGGCACTAAAGCAAGCCCCTATTGTATCACAATCTTGTAAAAATTTATAAAGGCAGGCGCCATGTATGTAACATCCGTGTGCATTAAATGCGTGTTTATGTGCATATACGCTTGATGCTTGTGGGCTGGTAACCTGGCCAGAATTAAAGCAAACTGAGAGTAGGCCACTAACCACGCCGCCCCTTCCCCAGCAGAGAACCAAGCTCTCTTTGAATGCATGCAGGTGCCTCCAGGATCTCCTCCAACATCTCACCCATCTTAGAAGTTGTTCCTGTAACTAAAGCCAGCTAGCTCTCCTCCCTCCTTCTTCCCTCCTCCTCCTTCCTCTTCCCTCCTGCTCCTCCTTTTTTCTCTCCTCCTCCTTCTCCTCTTTCTCCTCTCCTCCTCCTCCTTCTTCTTCCCTCCTCCTCCTTTTTTCTCTCCTCCTCCTTCTCCTCTTTCTCCCCTCCTCCTCCTCCTTCTTCCCTCCTCCTCCTTCTTTTTTCTCTCCTCCTCCTTCTCCTTCCCTCCTCCTCCTTCTTCTTCCCTCCTCCTCTTTTCTCTCCTCCTCCTTCTCCTCCTTCTTCCCTCCTCCTCCTCCTCCTTCCTTTTTCTCTCCTTCTTCTCCTCCTCCTCCTCCTTCCCTTCTCCTCTTCCTTCTCCTCCTCCTCCCTCCTCCCCTCCTCCTCCTCCTTCTTCTTCCTCCTCCTC